>JAQGAW010002039.1:0-16555 GCA_034698025.1 Phthiracarus crinitus | reverse complement strand
CGCTTCCGAAGTTATTAACATTTAAAATCTGGTTTAGCTTTAAATTTAATATATCGCGAGTAACCCGAGATTTAAATAATTTCACTTTACTCGCGATCGCGAGTAAGACCATATTTTTTAGTTTTAAAATTTTCCTTACTCGCGATCGCGAGTAATACGCGGTAATACGTTACTAAGAGCTGACCTTTAATAAATAATAAAGGTGTTCATGGATTGACTTTTGTGGAAATAATCCAAACCACAATTCATGAATATACAAATCAATTTCTTTTAATAAATTATTAGAAACAAAGCTTTTGTCTTGACAATAAAATTCCAAAAATTCTTCTTGATTTTATCAATGGTAAGATTTTCAGATAACCCTTTGTCCTTACTTTCAATGTAATCTAAAATCAAAGTTTTTAATAATTCTAATGCCAGATATTTATTATCAATTGGAATTTTATCAGAATTCAATTGAATCTCGGATCCAATAAAAACGCCAATGCCAATTCGAAATTCTATACCGTACAATTTATTTTCGCTGCACACTTTTTGAGAGTTTTACTAAGAGTTGGAATAATAGAGAAAAATTTGTTTTACTTTTAAAATTAACTTGATTTTAATAAATGTTCAAAGTGACCACCGTTTTCTTTAAAACACAGATTTGCACGAAGTATCATATTGTTTGATACGTTTTTTAATGTATCAATCTTAATATTTTTAATTTCTTGCGTAATTATTTCTTTTAATATTTCAATATTTTGAGGTTTATCTTTATAAACTTTGTTTTTCAAGTATCCCCATAGGAAAAAATCCGGACTTGTTAAATCTGGTGATCTTGGGGGCCACTCATATAAAGTTTGAAGTGCAGATGTTTTTTTCGAAATTATTCGATTTTGAAATGCATTTTTTAAAAATGTTGCAGTTATATTAGATGTGTGCGCTGGAGCCCCATCCTGTTGGAAAATCGCTACTTTTTGAAGGGGTTGAGGCAAATGATTTAAAAAATTTTGTAGAATCTTTAGGTATTCTTTAGTGTTAATAGTTTTTTCAAAAAAAATTGGACCAAATATTGCGGTACGGGATATAGCGCACCACACACCAATTTTTTTTGGATGCAAGGTTTTTGAAATTAAAACATTTGGATTATTATTTGCCCAAATTTTTGTTTTAACGTGGCCATCTAACTGAAACCACGCTTCATCGGTAAAAAATATTTTGTTTAACACGTTTTCTTCCTTAATAAAATTCAAAAACCATTGACAAAAGTTTTTTCTTTTAGTAAAGTCAATGTCTTTGAGTTCTTGTACAATTATTGGCGAGTAAGGTTTAAATTTTAACAGTTTTGCTGCACGACGACATGTACTTGTAGAAATTTTTAAACACTGCGCTCTCCTTTCTAAAGATTTTTGAGGGCTATTTATAAAACTATTATTAATTTCACTTAATTTAATTTCACTTAAAACAGATTTTTTGTATGACTTTCGAATAATGTCGCACACACTGCCAGTTTTATTTTGTCTTTTTATTAAACGTAAAATAGATGTTCGATGAGGTGGGACACAGTTTGGAAACTTTTCTATAAAAAATTCTATGCACTTTTTATATACATTTTTAGATGATTTATTTTTATAATAACAATCGACAATAAATAAACGTTGATCTAATGTTAACTTCATCACAAAATTTATTAAAACTAAAATAAAGTGTTAAATATGAGTTCCCATTTCTAATCGATAAGGAGCAAAGGCTTAAAATATTAAACATGTATGGAATTTTAAATCCGGGTCAATTTTAATCTGCTTTCTAAGAAAATTTTTCTCTATTAGTCCAACTTTTAGTAAAACACTCAAAAAGTGTGCAGCGAAAATAAATTGTACGGTAATCAATTTTAGTTTCAATATAGTTACTTAATTTTTCTTTAATAATAGCTATTTCTGCTGAATCTTGAGAATTTTCTGTGAGAAGTGTTTTAAATGATAGAACAGTGGGCACAATCAAATTTAGTGTAGGGTAGTTTGGCGATAAAAATAAAATTGTTTTTTTGAATAAAATGGTTCTAATATTGTTAAAAAATCATGCAATAGCTTATTATCGATTCGAAACTAATTTATTTCTTTTTCTCTATTAAAATTTCAATTATATTATTATATTCTTTTTGAATAGATTTGAGAAATAAATACAATGTGTTCCATCTGGTTTCTAACATTGGTTTTAAAGTTTTTAATTTAATTTGTAATCCTGTATGCTTAAAATTGCAAATTAGTTTAGTGCATTGCTTATGAATATATCTATAGTTTCATTGTATTTACTGTTATTATTTTTAATTATCGTTTATATTATCAATATTAACATTTCCATGCACTGGTTCAAATTTTATGCAATTTTGTAAGTTTTCAAAACAGTTTTTCATCGATTGATTTGAACACAATTAACTTATTACCAATGAAATTTAAAGTATTTAGATTTATTTCATACTTATCGGTTTCGTATATTGGTTTGAATACTTTAAATGCTTGGAGTTTATGATTTTTAGCAGCATTTGTGTTTCATTAAAGTTGAAGTGCCAGACAATTTAGAATGCGAATGACAATTTTTACATTTAAAATATGCCACAATATTTCTAACAATAGTCAGTTTCGGGTATTATAACTTTTATTTTAAAATGTTTTTTTGTCTTCACCTGCACTTTTCCAAAATTTTTCGATGAATCACTTTTACTTTGCGTGGATACTTGTATATAATTATTTTTGCTTTATTACATTTAAGCAAATCTTGTACATTTTTAATTGACAAATCATTATCTTTTATACACTCACTTTAATTTATTAACTCATTAGTGTAAATAACACTAGGATTGGTTGAATCTGAAGCCATTTTACAATTATTTATTATTAAAAGTATTACATAATAAAAGTGCAATAGTGTAATATGATATTGTTTTATTCATTTTTTCATTACAAAAAAAACAATAAAAAAACCTATGGATTTATTGGATTAACCAATGGTTTTAGTTATAACTTATAACTGAAACCATATAATACCATAAAATTTTTCAAATATGTAACCAAACCAATCCATTAAGAAAACCAATCGATTAATCCATGGTTATCCAAAACCATGAACACCTTTAATAAATAAACTTAATAAACTGCTAAAAATAATAATTGGGTTTAAATGCAGCAGTTATGCTTCCAAGCCCTCTTGTATATTTATATTTTTGATTGTACTTAAAATTTAAAAATTTTGAATAAGTTTAATAATTTCATATATTTGCACATAAAAATCATTTTATGATTAAAATTATAATTTAAACTTTCATTTAATTAAATTTTGGCTTTCAAGTCTTAAAATTAGGATTATTAATGGGTTAAATTTAAAATTAAACTAAATTAGAATTTTGAATTAAATAAGTAAATATATGAAATAAATTACAAATCCTTTCTAGAAGCGTGACAAAAAGTAAATGCTAACGTTACGTCAATTTTTAAAATAAAAATGTATTGTGATAAATGACATCACGTTAACTAAATTTTTTGCCACGCTATACTGTTTTGTTATTGCTGAGATATTCTGGCCAAATGGTAATAAATAGGGTGACATTGTCAAAGGGAAAATTGTTTTAATAAAACTGTGGGACTCAAAAAATAGTAAAATAAGTGAAATAAATTAAAATATTAAATTAGGTGTGTTTTTGTGTTTTGAAAACCAATAAAATTCCTATTAAATTATTGTGGATAATATTATTAAATTGTAAAATCAATTATGTTCACAGATATTCGCTTTCAATAGAAATTATAACGTTAGCATTCATTTAAAGAATTAGCTCAAAAGCATCATCAAATATAAATCGCTGAAAAAGAGAAAAAAGGGGTTAACGTATAGGTTACATCGAAGTATGCTACAATGTATGCAAAAAAAAGAATTACGTTTACTTTACAAAATTTACATTAGCATCTGAACCAGAAGTGATATATAGATAATCTTTGTAAATTAAAAAAGCTAATAAATGGGCCTTTTTATGGAGTATAACAATCAAGCAATTATATTGTTTTTACATTAGCTTTAACGCGAACAAAAATAGTTAATATGAATTGTAAACCCGCACAAGTTCTTGAATTCCATTATAATCAAGGAATTAAAAACCCAATTGAGCTTCAAAACCTGTCAGGTATGTCTTTAGCTCAAATTTATGAGTTTTTAAAACGTTTTATCTCTGGTGAGACACTTAAGATAAGACCTGTATCTGGACGGCGAAAAATTCTACTTGCGATCAAAAATAACCTTATTGCACGTATTGCCGTATTACACCAAACTTATTCTGCTAAAAAGATTGAAATTGTTGCACATAAGAATGGTAGTCCGCTTGTTAGTCATGACATTATCAACCGGTTTATGAAATCACGTGGTTGGGTGTGTAAAGTGCGGCGAAATTTACCTATGATGATCGATATTCATAAAACTAAATTTAACCAAAAAAATTTTTTTAAATTAAAATTTAAATATTAATTAAATCAAATTACAATTCTTAGTTTAATGCGTAAATTGATGATCTACCATACTAAATAATTCTAAAATGATTTATATTTAATTTTAATTCGCAGCTTTTATCTACAAGTAATTCATCTATATTTTAAATAATGTAAGCTTTTTAAAACAATTTTCACATTTTCGCGAATG
This sequence comes from Phthiracarus crinitus, assembly GCA_034698025.1. NCBI lineage: Eukaryota > Metazoa > Arthropoda > Arachnida > Sarcoptiformes > Phthiracaridae > Phthiracarus > Phthiracarus crinitus. The sequence goes on along the minus strand of JAQGAW010002039.1, from coordinate 11,893 downwards.
GCGTACATTCTTTTATTTTTATGGTTTCAATTTAATGCCGTTAACACTGATTAAAATTGAGGTCTAAATGGCGAATAAGTTTAGTTTAAAAGATTCAGCATTAAAACAAATCCTTTATTATTCAAATCAAGTTATGAATTGTTTAACACAAAATTCAAAGATCATGTTGAAATAGAGATGAAATAAATTTTTAATTTTCTCGCAGACAATCTAATTCTTGTAATTATTTCCAAAAATAAAGAAAAGAGAAAAATACTTTTTGGCAGACCAAACAAAGATAAAATTTAGAAATAAGGACACAAATAGACATCAAAAATCACTATAGTATATCATGCCATACTTAGTGGTCGCGATATATATGTTTTAATTGCGTTATCTGAGTAAATTTTGGCATATTCAACATATTGAATGATAAGATTTGACAACACAAATGCGGAATACAAAGAAATGGATAAAAAAATTATGAATGATATGATAGCTATGACGTAAGTTAATGCTATTTTCGCTAAAATTGAAAATATTTTGAGTATTGTTGTTAAACAAACGAATGAAGTGCTTACTACAAGCCTCGAACACCTGAATGTAGTGGACACTACGTGTGAAGCTTTTTTGTTTCGTGCTTACATTAATAATTATAACGAAAAATATATTCAATTAATGTTAACTATATTCATAATGCGTGCGAACAAGCTTTGAGATTCAATAAGGGAAAAATTAAACGTTTATTTCTGGTTTTGCGATTTATATTGTAAATTTACTATAATTGTGGGTTTATTAAAGATCTGAAAAAAGGAATTACGGTTACTTGAATTCCAAATCAATGCGATGATTTTTTTAACGCATATAATGAGGGAAAAGACACTAAGATTTCGGTGGTTTATAATTCAAGAAAATTAAGAAATTTTGCTGATAAGCATCAAAATAATGCCAAATAAAATTTACGACAAATACGAGATAACAGAACTTCAAACTAACTATAATTTTAAAGTCAATCAATGGTCGGTCAGTCAAGTATTATTTCACTCATTTGGTCTTATAAATAATTCTTAACGATATTGTTGAAAATTTTATGATTTTAAGTAAATTGACTCCAGTCTGATTAAATACAAAGAAAAATAGGTGGAAATATTTAAGTTTTGTTAAGAAAATATGAGCTCAAACTCTATGTTTATATCAGAAAGTATATTCAATTATGCTTCACATTTACTAATTCAAAACTTTTTCGAAATGTTGTGAATTTTATAGTTAGTGTTACTGAGTTTTAATAAAGAAGATATTATTCAACACTTTATTATTCATTGCAAAATAAAGTTTGATTAAAACGTAACTTTTATAAAAAAAATTGTTAGAATTTTAAATAATATAAGGTATTAAATGAGGTATTATTTTGTACATTTTTCAGTATTATTTAAGGTCTTAAAACATACAAAATAAGGTCTTAAACTTTCTATCCTTAGTTATATCTTAACTTTAACCTTAACTTTATCCTATTAACCAGTCAACTCAAAAATTAACTGTTAAATTGTGCTTTTTTAATTTTCATAGTGATGTTTTGCTTTAACATTTTATATTTTAATTGTGTTTTGATTTTCTTATTCCTAATCACTTAATGTGTTATACAAATATTTTTTAAAATAAAATGTGCTCAATTATGTACAGTTGCTATGGTAACGTGTAATTTATTATTGCCATAACCAATAGTTATTCTAACACTCAAACGCGAATTATACCGGTATTACACATGTTTTGAAATTCAAATACTGTATTGTTTATGTTTATGTTTATTGATAACTGATAATTGATACGTGTTTACTAATTGTATTCAATTAAATGGCACCAAAGCTAAGAACTCGTCAACAAACACAAACACAAACACAAACGCAATCACAATCACAAACTGAAACGGAATTCGATACGAAAACAGACGAACAAACGGTTGCAACCAATGATCGATCGGAAATGCTATCAACAAATCAAATCTTAACTGAAATCTGTGATCAATGGTTGCAACGAAGGGTGTTATGTATTATATCTGCTCCATTGTTGCGCATAAGTTTATAATAAAAGCTGATTAACTATTGTTGAGAATTTCATTGAGCAAATGTTTAGCAAGTAATTAAATAACTATAAAATACAGTAAAAGTTCATAACTATAACTAATTGTTACTAGTTTTAAATGCTTGTACGCTTATAATTAATAAGAGATATTTCGCTAATGTTCGCTAAATTTTTGTGTTGAATAAAATATTTTTTTTTGTAGTTTAATGATTGGTTTATCTGTTAGTTTAGTTAGTATAGGATATATTATGTTGTGTTAAGTTAGGTCTAATTAGGTTATCTTTATTTTGTTCTATTAGGTTAGGTTTGTTTTGTTTTGTTTAGTTTAGTGTGTTTGGTTAGGTTAGGTTAGGTTAGGTTAGGTTAAGTTAGGTTAGGTTAGGTTAGGTTAGGTTAACAAGATATAGTAATTTTATAAGAATTTTATATTATTTTGGTTTAGATTAGCTTTGGAATAATTGTTTATATTTTGTTTTATTTAGTTAACTTTGGTTTTTACTCATATTTTTTAATTTAAGATTATAACTTAGTTTTATTGTATATATTAAAAGTAAATAGATGTGTGACTTCAACAATACTATATAAACTCTAGTAAAACAGTTGCATATATTATTTACTTATTTCACTCTAATAATATTTTTAAAAATCGTGTGAAAACTTATACAACAATGGAGCAGATATAATACATAACCACCGCAACGAATATCAAAACAACAATTAATATTCAATGATATGATTGATTCCAGTTTACAGTGTTATCGAAATAATAGCGATTTGCGAACCAAAATCGAAAACTTGCAACAAATCTATGCCCAAAAACAGTGTCGTGAACTCGATTTGGTTGATATTGAGTTACGAAATGGTGACCAAAATTGCGATTCAAATTACGATTATTATCATTCGACGTTAAAGCGATACGAAAATGATTTGAACGCTGACGTCAACTCAATTGATTCGGTTTTGAAGCAGAAAAAGCGGAAAAAGCAAAACTTAACCAATAAAAGCAAAAAACTGAACGAAAGATTGGAAACGCTTAATACAATTCGCAATGATTTAGAAAACGAACAAACGATTACCAATGAAAAGATGAGCGAATCGAAAACATTGTCCAAATTAATGTCAATCAGTTATAAACTGTCGAACGCTAACCAAAAGTTGGCGTTTTATCGAAACGATGGCAAACGATCGCAACTTTTGGTTTGTTTTGATGGCAGCGATGCCAACAGAAACACTACTCAACGCGTTGGACACAAGTTTTGGAATGAAATTTATAAAATTTATAATTTAAAATAATCTCATAATTTAGATGTTAAATATAAGTATCTTATAAATGGAAATTTTATCTCTTTTAAATGCATATTAAAGTTATTTCTTTGATTTTATAAACCGATTACTGTATACAGTGAACTGTTTTAATAGTTATTATTTTAATTATTCTGAATTTAAAAATTTTAATGCTGTAATTATTTTCTAACAAATTTTAAATAAATTGAAATATTTTTAATTAAAAAATATAATAAATTATAAAGTCATTATCGCATCGTTAGAATTAACGTTATAACTTACTGGTATATATACCGGTATTGTACGGTAATAGCAATTAAATTCAATCATATTGTACTAACTTAGACGGTGTCTGAAACATATTACCGTAGTTATTGAGATACACATATGGAAACTTTCGGATAAAACCCCTTACGTGTAAATGATTAATTACAATATACGGTACAAACCTATATTTAATATTTGTGTACAGAATAAAACTTTACGGTATAAGTGAATATTAGTAACCGGTATATAATTTTTAATTGATCTGTATTTGAAAACCTTCATTACGGGCATTAAAACAAAATTAAATTGAAAAAATTATTATATATTATAGCTTTAATAATTTTTAATTTGTTTTCTCACATGATTTTAAATGAATAAATAGATAATACATCATTAAATAACTAAACGCAATACACTTAATATAAATGTTAAAAAATAATTAAAAAATAATTACGTTTAATAATACGTGTTAATAAATTATCAATGATTAGTTGCGAATCTAAACTATGAAGTATTATAACATTATAAAAAACAAAGTGAAAAATTTGTTGCCAGTATTACGAATAAATGCGATATAAATAATTAAATATTAACCGATTAATCAGTCTGTGGTTAAATAATTAAAATTTGAGGACAGAAACAACAAATGTAGATAATTGTAAATATAAATAATTTTCTTTAATTGTTATGATTAAATGTAATTTTCATGTTAAGACCAACAAAACATCAATTATATGATTAGCGTTTAACTGGAATGTTAGCCCATTTGAGAAACAGCGGTAAACTCTTAACGGGAACATTATGGCTCAATGCTTTGATTCGTAGATTGCGATCATCGGTTAACAGTACAACTTCACGAAATATACTTTTCGATTCTAACGTTAATAAAAATTAGAAAAGTCGAATTGTTTGAGTTATAGCTATAGTTAAAGTCATCAATGATAAGCTTATTTAAGTTACTAACCTGAGTGAGAGATAGCTTTGTCTGAAGGCTTGTCTTTAATAAAACGCAAACAAGCGTTCAAAATAAAATCATCGTTCGAATTACCCTAAATTTAAATAAAATTAGAAGATTTTCTAATTAAGTAATTACGGTAAAAAATTATTTTCCAAACTATAAAAAAGCCAAGACTTATACGGTATAACGTATAAAATGTTTACCTTAGAATCGCTAAATGATTCGCTGGTAAAATTAATATTGTCGAGTAGATTCCCTTTAGAAGTGATTGCTCTTAACCTCAATTGTTTTTCGGAAAAAGCTTTCATTAAATACTCGATAGTTTCCATCGCAGCGTTTCCAACGTGTCCCTCATGATCATCGGTGAATGTCAACGGTTTATTTGTTTTGATTCCACGCGATTTTAGTCCATTTAATTCGTTTATCACTAGAAAATGTTTTTATTAATTTATTAAAATACCACTAAAAATACTGTATACGGTATTATATACCAATCAATGGTACGATGAGATCATAAAACTTTGAGTTAATTAATGCTCTTAACATTGGAAGATGATCTATAAAACAGTTAGTATCGGGTATGATATAACGCGGCTGAATGATTATCCGCGAAGGATTGCGTTGGTTTTCTTCGTTTAATACAGCCTTAAATAGAAAAAGATTTTACTTGAATTTAGAGTAAAGTTAAATAAATATTCGCCGATCAAATGCTTACATCAACTCTTTGCTTAATAATTTCTTGGCGATGCTTTGCCCTTCTGAGCGCTTCCTTACGAGACCACAATATTTCTATCTCAGTCTGTTCTACACTTTTAACGCTATTGGTTTCGATGTTGTAATTGCTAGCGGTATCAACGGATGAACTATCAATCGATAAATCATCGTTTTCGTTCTCAGACTGTTATAGATTAATGTAATACATATATTAATTCTTTTTAAAGTAAAATAATACTGTATATGAGTTTATGCCTAATATTACTGTATTAAATTTAATATAAAAATAATAATTAAAATTACAGTCTCATCGCTATAATTGCAGTTAAATTCGTTAGTTTCGTCAACATTGGAAGACATCAGAGTAGGAATTAGTGAAACAAATCGCTTGCGTTCGACATCGAATTTCAAATACGGATCAACAATACCACACAAATAATCACCAAAAAATTGAATAACTGTTATACGTAAACAGGTTTTCGCTTTTTCCTATATTAATAAAAAAGAAATTACCATTAATATTTAAATAATATAAAATAACTTTAAAAAATAACACCATTTTAATATGGGTTTTCAATGTCTACATTTAAATATAACCGAAATGTGATACCTTATCGTAAGGCGGTTGTGCGAACTGAACGCATTGCGGAGAACCGAGAAGTGGAAGAAAGCCTGCGAGTTGAGTGTCTTCTGGCAAAATCACTGATTCACAGCCTTCTAATTTGTTCGGTAATAATTTAATTTCCCTCACATTAACACGCGTTAATAGAGTTAAAAATTCGGCAAATACTGTCCAAATATCTCCGTCGCAGCTAATAATAAGAACAAATAAGTTATTATACTGTAATATTGTCTAATCTAAAGTTTTTTAAAGTAATTAGTCTTAAAAATATTTAAAAAACTGCTATAAAATTTATGAGCAAAAACTTAAATCAGATTTTTGTTTAAAAATAACCTTAAATTAAACTCTGTCGGCGGCGGTGGCGGACACCATAAATGCTTCTGACAGGACATCCAATCTGTCCATATTTTAATAGTTGGTAATATTTCGGACAAATCATCGTTATTAAAGTTAGGCTGAGTATTGATATGCAAATGTTTTGAGAGTAAACCATTAGCGCACTCAAGTATTGAAGAAATCATGGCAAAAGTCACTTGAATGGCTTGCTCTTGAAGTAGTGATCGACAGTTAGTACCATAACTTGCATCTAAATTAACAATTTGTAGCTTAAGTAAGAATGTAACACAATTTAATTATTTAAGATAATAGTAACCTTTTAATGAGGTGTGAAATACGGCAAACATGTTGATCGCCAATAATTGCAATAAACGCAGTGAACTGACAGGAATGGGTGAACGACGAAGTAAACAATGAAATTCTAATAACATTTGATTAACAACCGGAATAAACTCTGCCGAATCCATTCTAGAATTTAACGGTAATGCAAAAGTAAAATATAATAAAAATGAATGTGACAGCCATTTGAAACTATTATGAAATTAAAACCCAATACTTACCCAACTTTTGAAAACAATTTTCCGTGAACGTGAAGAAAACTCAAAACAAATCTTTTATTTAACTATAAAATAAAATATTTTTAAGCTTAACTTAATTGTATGATATTTATATTGTTAATAAACAATTAAAATTACATCAACTGATGATAACATATCCAACTCTTGTTTTCCCGATTCCTCTTCAAAAAAATTTGCATAATTCGAACACATATTAGACGTACCGTCAGGACGAATCCATATTTCAATTCTTTCATTATCCGATATTAAACATTCATTTTCTTTATTACGCTTACTATTGACAATGTCTTGTTTACGCTTCTTATCAGCCAATTCGTACTATAAAATTCAATTATTACAAATAAAATTAGTTTCGAGAAGAAATAAACTTTAATAAATCATTGATAGAATTTATTAATGATAGAGCGTATGATAATAATTTGAATTTTCAAGAATTTTAAAACAACAATGAAAATAATAATAAGACGCATTACGTATTAATAAGTTAATAGAAACGAAGAAAACAAACCTTTCGTCTCACTTCGTCAAAAATTGCTAATAAATTTTCTCTAGCGGTCAAAAAAGGATTACTTGCTGCCAAACTTCTCATATAATAATAAACAGCATCAAGTCGTCTATTCTGATACATTGCCAGTAAAGCCAACTGATTATAACTTCGGCCATTCTTTGGAGCTAACATTTGCGCGCGATTGTAAAAGCTATTTAAACATAATTTAATAATAAAATGAATGGTACGTTAAACGATTGTTTGTAAAGAATCATAAAAACATGAGAGATATGATATGTGATTTACTCGTTAGATAGTGTTTAATTGGAATAATATTTTTTTACAAATTTAAAAATATGATCCTAAAAGAAATCAAATTAAACTTACAATTTAGACTTCGAAAAATTGGAATTACGAATTTCGACTTCTTTATATCGGGAAAGATCACCCATATATAAATTAATCTTTTGAGCGGAAATTGCGGCCAATTTTAGTGTATCATAGTTCGCAGTTTCGCGATCGTACTCATGAGACAATAGCTTTTCGATGCAAAAATTATAGGTTTCCTGCATTTTAACCAACAAATTCTCGAAAAACAGTGTCGCCTCATCCACTATTTTATTAAAAGCTGTTTTCATGTCCTGTTGATTAACCGTTTGTTCCATTAATCTACGATAATGTTCGATAAACTGATAAAAAGCCGCTTTCCATAATCTCTGTTCGATATTATATTCAGCGCATACTCGAAGGTCCGATAATATGATGTGTTCGTAACGCAGTTGTATGCGATATCGTAATTGTTCCAGTTTTTGTTGATCGATTGGTGACTGAATTAGACATAAATGAAGATCATTTTCTGCAGCCACCGCTTCAGTATAACTTTTTTCTACATTTGGTTTCCATTTCTTTCTCGATAAAGCAGAGTCAGGCGTATTTTGAAGTCGCGACTCATTTTCGCCAACACTTGTCGACAGCATTGACGGCGTTAATGGTGAATGATCTGAAAAATTGGTATGTATATAGGAATTCATTTGCTGATAAGAGTACAAAGCGGTTGTTTCGGGGCTCGAAGATGGAGAATATGGTTGGAAGTTATTTGAAGACACATGAGGCGTGGGACGAATAGCGACACAGGGTTTTGAGGTATTTGCTGATGGTTTTGTTGCGTACGTTTTCGAGTGACTCGAACTCGAATTATGACCAGTGTTAGGAAATAAGTGCGAATTCATGTCTTGCTGCGGATTAAGCGTCGATGAAGGCGGCAATCGAATCAAACCTCCTCTGTGTTGCGGATGCTGTTGTCCATCATTGTTATTATGATTTTGCTGGTGATACTCATTTTGAACATCATTACTACTTTGCGATGTTTTCTCATTTTCCATTTTCTATATTAAACAATCAAATCATTTTGAAATACAACACAACCTTTCTTTTATCATAATTCTGAAAAATTACTTTTAGTAACTGTTGCTGTTTAAGAAATCGCGGCGGTATTTGCTGCTCATATCTGTGTTGCGATTTATTTGATGAAAAGCTGCGATGTCTACTATTTTCGTTTTTACCGGTACTGTTCCACAACTTATTCTCATTATTATTAATGGTATGATTATTCTTTGGTCGCGCGCTTTTATTCGCTTTCAAGTTATCATAAACATCACTGATTTTATTATCTGTAGCGAACTCATGTTCATTATTTGTATCAATTTTGTTCGTTTCGTTTTTTGCACAATTCTTAGGAACGCTTTGATTAATTGTTTTACAAGTTTTCTCGTTATCATAATTAATAAAATCTGTTTTATTGTTCACATAATTCTCGACGCGTTTCATACTATCGTTGATCATATCTTTACGCTCCGATTCGTTATTAGTTTCACTAATTTTCAACGAATTATAGTTTTCTTTGGTATTTCTATTCAGATGAGTTTTATTTCCATACAGTTTATCCCTATATCCTGTTATTTAATTTTAATATATATGTAAATCGGTTTTAAAATGTGTACAAAAATTAAAATGCATTTAAAATATAGATTTTAGAAATATTATACCCTTTTGCTGTTTTTGTTCCTTTAAATCTTGCTTATTATAATTATAATTACTATTATTACGCTGCTTATCATAAACAGGTGTTTTTTCTCTATCTTTGTCACGATTACAACTATTATTAGAATCATTTTTGCGTAAACTATTCATACGATTTGAATTGTCATGTTTTCGCGAATCGTATACCAAAATATCTGGTTTTTTGTTCAACCCTTTGTTATTGATTTGGTTTTGATTATTCGCGTAATTCTTCGCGTCGTTTCGTTCGTCCGAATATCGCGTGATATCAACGCTTTTCTCGCGACTAATCCGGTGATGGTTTGCGTCACTTTTAGTGTCACTCGAACTGCTCTTTGGTCTGTTTGAATCTAATGGTGAATACATTTTGGGATTAATTTTGAAATATTAATTTTGTTGAGAATTTTGGTTTAGAATTCCGAACATATAAATTGAAAAGATTTAGAAAAACGATTTTTTAAAAAATTGAAGTATTTTATAAATTCGTGCAACAATTAGAGAGAGTATTAAAATTGTGCGAAACTTTTAACATAATAATAATAATGAAATGATTTATACCATTATTATCGGGAATATCCAATTTTTTGGCTAATATTTTGCCCATTCCTGGCTTATATCTCGCCATTTCAGGCCTTTTCCGCATTAATTTTGAATTATTTTCCATTATTTTACAATTGTTTTTTCAGAATGTTATCTCCAATTGGTTTCGCATTGATTAGCATTCACTGCAGTCGAGTATACAAACAATTTTCAATTGAATTAAACAAACAGTTGTAAATTGATTGCGTATTTCACGTTTAGATTTGGTTAATAAATAATAATAAAACAATGATTAATGGTTTGTATACATACAATAACAGTAACTGTAACACACTTACGCTTGTATTATATTAGATGCGATGTAAACAAAACGATTACTGGTAAACACCGCACAACGCAACGCAACGCAACCCACAACGCAATACTACGTATTCGTTACGTTTTCCCACGTGATTATTGTGCTTGAATTGTGCTCATATTTTATGGGAATATCATGCGTTTAATCCAAAATATTAAAATCGTTAAAAATTGGTACCAAACGTTAAACTGGTTTAAATTACCGGATCGTCTTAAAGGCGGAAGAATTGAGAACACATCGATTTATTTGCGTAATGTAGCGTTAGATTACAAGCAAGTGTTTATCGATGTGCGAAACGATTCGCGCGAAAAACCGCAAAAATCAGCGCTGATCGCTGTTATGGCAGCGCTATTCGGTTATTGCGTTATCACTAATCCGGACGAACTAGACTTCACCGAACAATTGCTGGAATCGAGTAACGATTTGTGGTGCGTATCGCTCGCAATACGCAATAACGAGAGCTATGAACACGTGACACAACTGTGGCGTTTGGTTAACGAACGTCTATTAAGGCATCAGTCGTTAGGCATTTTGTCTATTCTTTATTTGGACGATTATTCGCCAAACTGTTGCCTTTATAGCGCTCAGTGTAAATACACGAAACCAAAATTTGTTAGTTTTCTGAGTGATAGAGTGGTGGACATCGGTTTTGCCGGAAAGTATAGAGTTTTGAATCGTAAAATGATTGATTACGACGTGAATACTGACGAATGGAAACTATAGTTTAATCATGAATTTGTTTACATTATTGTTATTTTTGTGTTTATTTATAAATTGAATATCATATCTACAGTACAGTATATAAGGTAACGTTAATGTATTAAAAATACTCGACACTATTTTATTTTTATTTATAACGTTAAATCTCTATCATGATTACATGAATAATTTGCATGAATAATATTTTTGTGATTACATTAGTCTCAGAATAAAATTTATCATTATTTGTTAATTATTATATAATCTATAAATTTTTTGAAATATCAAATACACACATAAACTGCAATAAGACTACACAATTTCAATTATTCAATGATTGTATACAAACGAAATTTTATTAAGTTAGATTAGATGGGTTTTCTATAGAACACAGAGGCCAACAATATTAACTTTTAAACAATTGAATAAAAATTTTTAAAAGGTATCATTAAAAAACATAAATCTTATCGCATGTACGCATCGAAAAGATTTTTGTCTTAAATCAAAATCTGTATTCGCCTTACAGTTGAAAAAGTCTAATTCGCCCAAAATTATATATTTTATAGACTGACCAGATGTCCATTTTTGGATTGGATGTCCAGTTTTATGTCCATCAATATCTATAGATACGCCTAGTTTTCAAATTTATAAATATATTAATCAATAATAACTTTTTTAAAACAATTAAAAGTACTAATCGCTTAAAAATAAACCTGAAGTATAGTTGTGCAACAATACATTCATAGTTAAAATGCGATTAATATGTGTATAAATCAATGATTTAACCAAATATTGAATTCAAAGCGAGCGTATTATTAATGTTCGTTTTTGTTTTAAATTATTATTTACATATGGTAATACTAGTGTTATTTCGATACTTGGAATCGGAATAGGAATAGAATTGAAAAGAAGAAAATTCAGTAAAAAGTATTGG
>JAQGAW010002038.1:0-16555 GCA_034698025.1 Phthiracarus crinitus | reverse complement strand
CCCCCCACCCAAAATTTGGAAAAATAAATTATGGGACGAGAAACATTTTAAAATTGTAAAAAAATTTTGGTCAAATGTAAAAAAACTTTCCATCAAAACTGATGAGTTTTGGCGACCCCTTTAAATTTTAACAAAAATTTCAAAAAATTATCGTTTAAATCCATTGAATTTAACCCCCTTAAAATTTGAAATTTTCTGAATCTGACAACTCCTAGACCATCCGACCTTATAAAACTATGGAGCTGAATTTCTAATAGATTAATTTATACTTATGGACAATTATATTAGTCTTTAAGACAATAGTTCACAAAATATCAAATCCTTTAATTAATATAAAGAAAAGGTATAACCCCTCAATAATAAAAATAACTGTGGACACCAAGAAAGACAGATGGACGGGAAGCTAAAAATTAAAAAATCTCCATTATTTAATATAACTTATAGTGATATATTTAGTGTTTTATCCATAATCGTTTAGAGGGCTACTGTCTTAATCTTCGAAACCTCTCACGGGACGATCGCCTTTGAAGTTAGCTATATGAACTTTCAAAAAATACCAAATAAAACGTTGATGTGCTCATCATTTATTTAAAGAGGTTTTTAAAAAATTAATAATTTAGAAATATCGGTCTATGTCTATATAATTTATCAAAATTGGTTAGATATTTGAAGTGAAATTGTTGTTATCTTCAAAGAAAGTGAATTAAATTTCAATTTGACTGACGGTTATTATTTTTATTTTATCCTAAATTGGTTTCGAAATTATTTGTGCCGTTAGTTTGTCTTCCATAAGCCAGTATTTTAATATTCAAAAAAGTTTTACGATTTCGATAAAATAAAACCAAATGCATAGTTGAATAATGCTCTAAAAGCATTACATAAATACATGCTAAAAATTACGCGAAAAAATTTAAATAAAATACGCATAACATAATGAAAACTTTTAAATAACATTCATAAATAACATTTAGGGCGTCGACAGTTTAGATTTTAAAAAACATTGAAATTACAACCGTTTATTATCCAAATAAATATTATCAATGAATTTTTGTGTTTCAGTGAGTCATTTGATTATAAAAATCGCTAAAATCAATTAAAACTATTCAAATTTAACATAACTGAACAGAAAAAAGAAAGTTAATCAAAATGTGAAACATATTAAAAGAATCATTTGATATCTTTTTCATTTGAACCACTAGTAGTAATATAAAAAACATATATTACTTTTTCTATACCATTTTTCGAGACTTTGTCATTTAAACAACTATTTTTTGTTTTTAAATTTTCACGCAACGAATATAGTTTTGCGGTTATTTCGTGCGTTATGAGTATACTCATTACTAGTGTAAGCTGATGTGGAGAAAAATAAAGAAAAGCTCTAATAAATCTTCTTTGCGCTACCCTTAAAAGTTAGTGTTTAAACAGGTTCTGAACACAGTGCTCGAATTTCATTCACTATTAGCCTGAGTGTTCCAGACTCCGTTAAATTTAACTTTGGATTATTTTATCAAAATGCGAGGGAGTATGGGGTCAACACATTCAGATAAATAATTTTTGTGAAATAGGCTTATGGGATGAATAAACGATAAATTTATTAATTTTATATTTTTATATTTAGTTGATTAGTAAATAAAAATAGTTTTAAATTCCAAGATTAAGGTATTGTAAAATTAAGAGACACAACACTCACCCCATTTGGAACAGTCTGCTAAATAGCATATAATGAAAATTTTTTATTAACATTTCTTATATGTAAACTATTTTTTCTTTAGAAAATATTATTCATACTTAAATAACTCACTTTATTGTTTTTATTTTACAGAAAAAGATTTTTCATTACTATTTTTTAATGAGAAATATTTTTGGGATTGTTAGCTCACATGATTGAGCGTTTGAAATTGACTAGACATTTGTTCGCAATGGACGTAATAATAAAACATAATTAAACTCAATAGATTTACCAAATGATGTAAGCAGTAAGCAAGCGGTAGTGAGGAATGACCAACAAATGTATAAATTTCAAGCGAGCGTAATTATAATGAAATCTGTAACTTGTTTTTAAATGCAAACCCATAATATTATTTAAGTCAGTGGTAAGATTTTATTTTGAAGTAATATTTAAATTAATTATGCGGAAAATACTGAAGCTTATGGTTTCAAAAAAAGATTTTTAAAAGGATTTGATAACTAAATTACTTATAAATCAATTTCTCTGGTATAATCGAAATCAATACGGCTTTTACATTTGTTTTTATTAAATAAGAACAGCACATTCACAGAGAGCTGACTTTGTTTAATAAAAATTTATAGAAATAGTCTTTAAGTTAATACTTTGAAATATATCAAATCCCTTAATTAATATAAAGAATAGTTTGAATCCCTTTATAAATATAAAGACAGGGCACGTACGGACAAACATGGTCAAATCCATAAACTGGACTTCTTTACAAGCATATCAGCTAAAAAATATTTAATACTATTAACAACACTACTGTATAATGTATCACAAGGTTTTGCTAAAATATACATATACAGGCATAATGCATATATAGAAACGATTTTATGCTAATTTAATTTAAGTATTGTGTTGTATGTCTTATATGGTTAGATTGAAACTAAGAATCCTTTAAAACCTCTACTGTAATGCAAATTGAATAATGTTAAGAAGAAAACCATATGAAATGTGGCAAACAATTGCAATGCTTTGTAATCGAAGTTTTCTCTTTTTATTCAATACTCGTGCCATTAATTTAAACTTTATATTTAAGAGAATACAGGAAATATCAATTGCTACACTATAGATGTCCAGGTCCCAGTCTTTCGGGTCTTTGCTAACGGCTAGGACTCGGACCTAGACGAAGGACTCGAGTCCTGGGTTAACTTTTGGACATCTATAGTTACACATATGAAAAATAACGAATATTATATACAGTATCTTAAATATTTTCATTTACTCTAATCAATGGATATTTACTGAGAACTAAATCACTTAATCACTAAATCTTAGATTAATTATGATTAATAACAATACATATTAAAAACTATTTATATTAAAGAAGTAGTTTTTACATTGATTGAATACCGCTTACAAACAAAGTGTAATATATATACTAACTTCGGAAATCTATTTGCATTGAAGATTAAAACTAACTACTTTTGTTGAATTACAAGTATTCTGTATTAAATTATAACCTAGCTTTAACCTAGCCACATAACACATAAAAACATTTAAGAAATATTGTGCAAAAATGTTACATACAAAAAGATTTATATATCTCTCAATTTCAGTTCCCTTACTGTATTGATTTATGGTAATTTGAGGGCTATTTTTCAGTAAATTCCTTTGTTTAATTCTCCTATAAGTGAAGTCCATTACTAACTAAAGGCGGACAGACATCGCCATAAACATACGCTCGACTTCTGTACTAGAAAGTGAGCTAAAAAATATTCTTACGTAATTTCGGTTCGTTGTTAATATTTAATTCCGGTAATGTTAATGAAAATGTGATATAAAAAAATATGGAAATTTATATTAGCCTTCAATAAGGATGTAGTAATTACAACATATCAAAAACATATACATTACTAGTAATAGCAAAGTATCAGTTTTACCATTGCAGAAATAACTACTTATTTTTATGTATAACTTTCGAAAAGATAAATCACTTGCAAAAAAATATTTCAATTCAATAGACACGCAAACAAAGTGGTAAATATAGGGAGAGCTGAATGCAAAATAGTGCAATAAAAATCGGCAGCACAGACCGAATTGCATAACATTGGTAACATTTACCTTTAATAGTGTCATATTTTATTCGCTCTCGTCTCACGGCAACTGATTATATATTCTATACATTAAATACCTGCAGTTAATTAAATGCAGCAAAAAATTTAGATTTTTTCTCGTTTAATATAGACGTTAGCCACACCTGATGTGCTTAACGTATCGTATAATAACTCTGAATAGAGTTAGAAATCCAGTGCTTTTTTTGTTGCGTTAATTGCATACTTCATTGAACTTTTAAGATCAGTGTAATCAACAAGTAATACACAGTATGATCAGTTCAGTATGTCTAACATAGTAACGCCTTAACAGAAACATTTTTTTCAGTAAATATTTTCGCCTTACGAAAAACTTTTACATAGAGAAATGAGTTTGTTTTCTTTTATAACACAGTTCATTAAATTCTGTATAGAATTCTATTTAAAATTCTTATTTATTTTAGTTTCACAATAAACGTTTTAAATAACCATTCATGTATAATAATGTTGTTTCTAAACGCATAGCCAAAGCAAAAATTGAAACATTTTATTTGTTTAAATATTTACGAGCAAAAGGGTTTTTACGCGATAAAACTTAATCATTTCGCCAAATTAGATCAAATTAAAAAGTTAAAACTAAGTTTAGCGGAGTTAAAATAAGTTCTTTGTAAGTTCTGTTTGAAATGAATACGATTAAAGAAATGACTAATAAGAAAATATTATGAGAATGCAATTAAAATAAATTGCGATTCGGAAAAGTAAATGCCAAATATACGTACGCTATAAATATTTATGTCTTACATTAATAAACATAACAAATTGCCTATAAATATTAGCAATTCAAAAAAATGAATATACAAAGCTAACGAAAGTTGAAAATTTAATTTTTAAAATTTTATAAATAGATTATGTATAAACTTAATCATTATACGGGTTGAACATTTTTTTACATAAAATACAAGTTAATAACTCTTAATAAAAGTGATGTTTTTTGTAGCCTAAGGAACCATGAAATGATGAAATTCGGTGATAAACCGTTATAAGGTTACAGAAAGTAAATAAACCATTACGACTGCATTTAATGATTTACGAAATGAATGATGAATATTAAACAGAATTAGTTTGGCGTAAAAGGAGATGTATCGCATTAGTAACGTGTAAAGCTCAGTGAGCCATCAGTTCTCATTAGCAAGTTGTCAATTTATATTGAAATCATTAAGTTAATTACGTTTACTACGCCCACCTGAGCTCAAGCTATTTTTAAATGTTTGTTACGGCAGTGAAGATTAGCATGCGATATATATAGCAATAATATATCCTTTAATTATTTTCAAATCTTTTCGAATACATTAATTAATACATTAAATACCTGAGAGATTTGATAGCAGCCTCTTGACCATGAACTTGCGTTTGGGCTACGTTTGGCATCAGATCCCATTGAGAGACGTGACTGCAAGCGTTGTGTCGAAATAAAAGCGTGACTGATTCGCAGTTAACCACTTCCCATTCAAAATTGTGTTGCAACCATTTATTTGCTACTTCTAGTAATATTCTGTAAATTTACCGATAATTAACAATGATTTAACAATTAAAGATTTCGATTTATTGATTTTTTTTGTAAATAATATTTTTAGTATTAAATTGAATAATAGTTTGTTTACGTGTTGAAAATATACGGTAAAAATCGACATAAAAAGTATATTTATCGATCAAAAAATTGTTTATGTTTATATGGGGGAGAAATTAGGTTATTACCAGTTCATGTGTTACTGTCAGTTATTAACATTTAGATGAATAAAAACATATCTTGAAACCATATTTTTTCAGCGAGAAAAATAAAAGTTTTCTCGAGTTTGAAAACTTCAAAATTGCTTTTATATGTTTGAAAATAAGAAAAAAAAATTTAAAAAAATCAATATATGGAATATAAACGAAGCGAAATAAATTTTCGGTGAGGTATTACATACAATAGCGTGACATTAATGAAAGTTTTTTCTCTCCCTGTTTAGCGAAAAGCCAGGAAAAAAACAAAGTTATTACATGATTCAAACCAGTAATCTGAAAGTTAGGTATTAAAGGCATTTACAACAGTTTATTTGAAAAGTATAAAAATATCTCAACAGTATTTCGTTCAAACATTATTCAAAAACATGATGAGTCTCGCGAAAACTCCTTTTATTTTTTTCCTTTCCTAGATATTACTAGCAAATGTCTAAATATAGCATAACCAGTGACGTCACACACGCGAAACTAAATCATATTCAAGACGCGAAAAGCTATTATTTAAAAATGCGTTCGCACACAAAAAATATACAGGTGTTTTATTTCCCTAATAATAAACCGAAACAATACTAAATTTATGGCTTAATTATAAAATAAGGCTCAGGTTTCGCCTATTTTTCCCTCCCCGCTATAATTCTAACGCGTTATTTTCTTGTGCATCAGAGATCTTTGCTCTTTACATACACAACGAACTACTTAACTCAATTAAAGGCCATTTACTGTTCAAACACCCGTTCAATAACGTTTGCGGATAGATTTATGACGCAGCGATTCCATTGTTATTGCGGCGCAATGTTGATCAACAATAATGCCTATTAGTTTAACAGAGTATTTATTTAGTATCCTATTCGGAGAATAGTTTTTAAAATGAATTTTCCCGTTCAATACATTTTTCTATTGTTTTTTATTATTTCTTTTGGCACATAAATTTGCTTTTTTTGGAAAACAAATTGCAATAAATTATATGTTAGCTATATTTTAAACGAAATTGTATGCATTTATTTGTTGGAAAGTTTATTTCTTTATTTGGTTTTTTTGTTTATTGCTGCACATAAAATTAAAAGTTTGGGAAAAATTATAGCTCATCGGTTTGTTTTTTAGTCTGAGTTTCAGTTACTGAATATTAATAATAAATTTCCAGTGATTATAAGTTTTTTATTGAATTTTTTTAATCCTTTTAAATAACAGTAATCGCGAAAAGTATAATAAAGGGTTTGATATTAGAGTTTAAACGAGAGTTTTTATTCTTTAGTTTTCTCAATTTGGCACTTATACCAATAAATTTAATGCCATAATAGTCACATTTGTCAGGCGCACAAAAATTATTATTTAATAATTCCAAGTATTTTTCGTAATAACTATACAACTCTTGGTAAACAGCATTACAGTAATAAATGTTGGCAGACTTGTCAGACAAATTTCTATACTTTTGAAAGTAAACAGTATATTTGAGAGAAAAAGCATTATTAACTTGTTGGGCGTTAGGTTTAATATTTGACGTTAAGCTACAGTTTTGTTTTATTAATAAAAAAATAATATACGGATTTTTATGAATTTAAACTTTACAAAAAAAACATATCAAAATATTAATTAAACAGTGATACTAACAGTTACCTTACATTCCGAAAATAAATCTACACCTTAAATATTCTGAGTCATAAAATATCAATTTTGCTTACATAAAAGAAATAATAAAACCCATGGATTATATTTAGAAAAATATTTTTTATAACTGTATAACTGTCAAAATTATTTCAGTTGAAAAACTTAATAATGAGTTTCAGCTCAAAATTTTATCCAAAAATATGACATAATTAACTATGCGTTTATTATTAAATTTTTAGCCAAAATTTAATTTTCTAAAATTTAACAATTATTTATCTCAGCTGTTATGAATAACATGATTATATATTCAATACTTATAGCACTTTAAACTCAAAGGCAAAATCAAAATTCAAAAACCATTAACACTCTGTACGAAAACTGAATAAATATTTATATTTTTATTATATACGCAATAAATTTTCACCAAATTTATTTTGGAATTATGATACAATATAACGAGGAAACCCGAGCACACAAATCTAAACCTATATACTTTCAAAACAGTTTTTCCAAGTAATTATTATAACTGCGAACTACAGTTAATTTAATATTGCAGTGAGTTTACTATAACCAGTTAAGTAAATACGTCCACCTCTTCATCTCGATTATTGACAAAAGTGCAATAAAAATAAATATTTGTATCTATCAGTGAATTTTTCCGCTATAAATACGGAATAAGCTTCACTACACTAAATCATAGCATAACTTTGGTAACGATTGGCAGCGGTGTTGTATCCAAACGAATAGATAACAACACTTTTCTAGATTAAGCTATAAAACTACTGACGAGCTATAATACATTTTCTGTTTTTTGTTGTGTCACTAATCGTAAATAGCTTTCAGGTGACTGTCACCGTATAAACAAAATAGCTCTCAACCAAATCCCAGTTACATCAAAGTTTTGTCGTTACTCTTAGCGAACACATGCACAATACCAGTACAGCTTTTATCAATTTTAGTACAGCGCACTAAAGTTTTACAAGTAAGTGTCTTTCGAGGGTGTCTTTTATGACTGTTTGTCATGAATTATCGAAACGCATTCTCCTCTATCGTATATCATACGGTTATGTTTTCGTTGTTAATACGAAAAACGAATAGTTTTTTTACCTAACGGTCGTAATCGTTAACTATAAATAACAATTAGTGCTTTACTTTGCGTTCAATGTTAATTATTTAAAACAATGCATTTTTTCTCCGGCGATAATGCTCTTCCGAGAGTAGAAAGTTTTCTTTAAAACATGACAAATTACTTTTAGCTGTTGTTGTTCGTTGTTTATTCTTAGAATTACTACTTTGGGTATTATTCTTGGAAATCTTATTTATTATGTAAATCCATATTTCGCGCTAATGTTTGCGCGAAAATGCGCGACTTATATGTAAAAATAGCACAAATATATTCTGGTGATTCAGCGAAAAATGTAAAAAACAAATGTAATGTCGTTTCTGTCGTTTAATTTTCTAAATTGAGCGCTTCCTACGAAATGCGAAAAATAATAGTAACACTTATTTTTTAGAAATTTAAGATAAAATACCATATTTGGCAGAAGTTTGTATGTAATTCAAAAGATTTATTTTAATTTTTCGAAATAGTTTATATTATATTATATCTTAATATTTAGTTAATAATTTTGAAAAACTTCATTTTTATTTTGCACTCTGCCTTAATTGCTAATAATATAATGTATTTTTAATGTGTTTCGCATTATGTTAAGTATTATTATTATTATTACAGTGAAAAAGCGTTTAAAAAATTAAGACTTAATGGCACATCACGTTAACTGTTCATCGACTACAAGCTTAGATCTTAAATATTCCTTTCATGACCCAAATCACAGAACCGGAAAACTTGATGTTAATATAAAAATTTGACAAATACCAAGAATTAAGCGCTGATGCGTTTACGAGAAAAAAGTATCAAAAGCAGCTGCAACTGAAAAACAGTGCCAAAAAAAACAAAATCCAAATTTAACACTATTAAAAAACCTTATAAAAAAGTTTAGTGTGTGCAGCAAACTAGAAAAAACATTATTGGCTGATGGCATATAACTTGTTAGCACAATAAATCTAAAACTCAGGGTTTTTCGTTAAGCCACCACAATCGCCCTCAATATGTACTTTACTGGTGGTTATTTTTAAATTCAATTGGTTTTTAACGAAAACAAAGAAAAAATAGTACGCAACGAATTTAATAAAAGCGTTTTAGTATTCGCTTTTGATTTTTGTGGCCAAAGTAATTTTTGGTCCGTAAAAAAGTAAAATAAAACAATGTTATAATTTAATTTAGGCTTTTATTTTGTATACTCGAATGTAAAATAAAATTAAATGAAAGTTAAAGACAACAATCGATTTATTTTTAAAAAACTTTCCAAAATATATTTTAAAATCTACATTTAAAATAATTAAAAACTGCATTTACTTTTGCGGAATAAACTAATAATATTTGCGAAAAACTAACCAAAAAGCGCTGCCAGACATAATTAACAAAATTTTAAATAAGTTTAAACAAGAATACCCATATCTTCGGGCGCACAACGAAAAGTTTATACATTAAAACGCAAAAATCTATAGTAAAGCGTCGTTATTTTTAATTAGAAAACAAAAATCAAACAACAGATTAAGCAAATTTTTTCTCCCCATTCAAGCACTAATTATACAACTAATTTGTTTATTTTCAAGACTTTTCTTATAATTACCTAAACGGATGATAAAAAATTTTGTCGCGTTTGTCTCGATGCGTAACCGAAGGCACAAAATCAACAAATGTCAGTCTCGCGTCCTGTGCGATATCTCGAGCGTATATTCTTGGCGGCTCTGGCGGCCGATTCCGTTCGCCTTTACATTCGCGTAGAAAACCTGCCAAAGCCATCGGTTTTTAATGCATTTATTTAAATCGTATGCTTTTAAACCAAAAAAAACTTATTTATTCGCGAGCATTTGATTTCAATCGGAAAATAACCATTCGCTACTGAATGGGGAATACGCGTACATAAAACTCTATTTAAACATTAACGCACACCAAATAATAAGAAATCGCAATTTCGAGAGATATGAGTCAACTAAATAGATATATATCTCGCGAATCGTAACCACTACTACCACTACTTTTAGAGACACGCGAGTGTGAGTGAAGAGAGAGAGTGAGAGTCTACCAAAAATGTTTTAGCGAAATACAATAGTACTCGACTAAAGTTTTATTAGAGTGCAAGCGCTCTATCGATCTGATGGCGAATAACGCTTTTTCCTCATTTTTATGTATGATATAACTGATATTCTGGCGTATTATTTTGCCAATGCGTGCGTACGTATGTGTGTTTGCGAGTGTATGCGTGTGTGTCTGTCATTCGGTATATTCTGTGCATCAATGATAGCGCGAATGCGTAATTGCGATGTTTGTTATACATTCGGTGATCTATGAGTGACACTCACCGCAAATCACTAATACTAATTATTGATCGCATTTTCAAGAACACGATGATGTAACTTATCGTGTCTGTCGATCGCTGTCTGTCTGCGTGTGTTTACTGTACATACTGGTAGAGTACTGTACGTAATTGTGACCTATCGTAACATCGAAATACGTCTAAATAAAAGTTTTTAGTCATTCTAGAGCAATAAAATTAACTTTATTAGGATTTTTGTGTATACGCACAGATGTTTGACTCGGAAAAGTGTGCGTAATATAGTAGTATTTGAAATTGTCTTTCGAGGAAATTAAGAAAACGCTAAAAGTTAAGTCAGGCTTTTGGTGAAAGCACTTAATTGCTAAAATAAAGTTTTTAATGCTCCAACTTTTGGTAGTAAAGCATTCATTTATAGTTTAATAGTATTTGAATACACAAAATAAACTTAAGATAACAAACACATTAAGATTTGATTAAACATCCGTGTGATTTAAATTTTAAATTAAAATCTTTGTTATTTAAATAATTTGAAATGTTTAGTTGAGATTTCATTTACAATTAAAACATATTGTGCGGATTAATAAACTTTCTCTTTATTAACAAAAAATTAAAGAGCAAATTTTTCGTCGCATAAATCGGAAATTTTAAAATTAAATTTTTAAATACATTCCAATCAACGATTAACATAGATTACTATTTTAAAATATACTCTTCTGTTGTGGACTATAATAGTCAGATAAATAAGTTTTAAAATAGATTCAGTTTTTTTTGTTTTTTCTAAATTTATTTCTATAAAGTTGTTCAAAGGATTGCCACATAGATTAAAATTATAAATAATCAGTGAAAGACCTATTAATAGTAAATTAGTTTTTTATGCAAACTAATTTGAATATTAATCGTTTGTATAATAAATTGTCAGTGAATATGATTTATTGATTTTCACTATTGGATATAATTATGAAATTTTAACGCAATGCAAATTAAAAAGAAAGTTTTGAAGTGGCGTAACAAAGCTTTGAATTCGTTAAACGATTTTAGTTTGAATCTATTAAAATAATTATTAGTTAATTATACATTAGTCTTTACGTTCGATATTAGCAAATAATAAAATAATGAAATATATATGAAACACATAAATAGGATAATATGAATCTTAATAAACAATTAAACAGAATTTGGTCCAAACCATATAAGAGTTCGACGTAAGCGCTAATGTGGCGCCTCTTCACACAAAGGTAGCGGAGACTCACGTAGAACTCTTATATGGTCCAAACAGAAAAAATGTTTTTAATAAAACTATTGTTAATAGAATAAACTTTTTCTGTCATTCATTCAAAAATCGTCTTAACATTGTATACGTATTTTTCGAAACAAAAGTGAAATATATTCTCTGTCTTCCATTTCTGTCTATTGATTGACTATTTAGGATATTGTAAGAGATCCAAAGAGAAACGGTCATAATATTTGACTTTGCAGTTTTAAGTTAAGATAGTTTTTGGTCACTCGCACCAATTATAGTAAATTTAAAATTTAAATCAAACCATTATAATATAATATTTTGTATGTATAGCTGTTTAGTTAAAATTTTCTTATCCCATTCTTATTTATTTTTATTTAAATCATTAATTATAGAAATTTATTAAAGCGGAATAGGCTGAAATAATGCAGAATATTCCGCAATTTAATAGATTTAATTCAATTTTTTTGCCGCTGTTTACAGATATTTCTTCATAAAATAGAGGAATAAGCTACACAATTTTTTCATTTATGCAATATTTTTTAATTTTAGAATATTTTACTTTTCAACGAAGAATTTTTTCATTTTTAACGAATTTTATCTATTTTTGTCATTTTAAAAAATCTCTTAATAAATATAAAAAGTGAAAATACGTAAAAATATATAAAGATCGGTGAATTACCTTAATAAATATAAAGAGTCCACGGACAGACAGACGGGCAGCATTCCCAAATCAATATATCTGCTTCAACAAAGTCAGATAAAAAAAGCTGGCCATACCTTAGTATGTCTTAGTTAATTCGAATCTATAAGCACATTGCAATAGTTAACAGAACGGTTTCCAGAATGTAGCAGAATAAAGATGGATTGGAAATTCAAAACAACCCGATGTTACGCACCCGTAACCGTAATGTCCAAAGTCCAACATTTTCCGAACGCGACACAACAGTCACATTACCTTTATTTTTGAATTATATCTAACAATATTATTACAGTATATTACTGTATATTATGTTCGTGAATAAAATGTGTATAATATGCACGATAAACCTAACAAAATATGCATGCATTTATGCAATAAAATGCTCTATTATATGCACGATTAAATACTTCTAAAACAATTAAAAAAATTAGAAAAGTTATATATATATTTTGTTATTTTGAATTTTTTAAGCTATGCTTATATTTTTTATGGAAATATTCAGAATAAAAATCTATATATTCATTAGTTTCGAATTTTATTTTGTTAACCGTTTACTTCACTTTAACTTGTTTAAAAGCACTAGAGACCCACATCACAATACTTTTTTGCCGCGCCCGCATTTATTTCCTTCCCCGCATTCCCATTCTTTCCCGCATTCTCATCCCTCCCCGCATTCTCATCCCTCCCAGCATTCCCATTCTTTCCCGCATTCTCATCCCTCCACGCATTCCCGTCCCTCCACGCATTCTCATCCCTCCACGCATTCCCGTCCCTCCACGCATTCTCATCCCTCCCCGCATTCCAATCCCTCCCCGCATTCCCATCCCTTCCCGCATTCTCATCCCTCCCGCACTCCATTATTCCTTATAATGCTCATTAGTCTTATGCCATTTATTTGTTTATAATAATACTTATAACTATATAAACTGCAAATCTTACACTATTCGTTTTATGCATTAAAATGATTACAATAGATAGCGTTTGTTACAGTACTGTGTACGTAATTAATTCACGTGACAATTACACACTTTCAACTTTAAAACTATTATGTCTGTAACATAACTAACAAATTTTCTTTCGGACTCGTGATGCGTAATATTTTGCGTATGTGTTCGTTCAGATTTATTGGTACCTTTTAAACTAAAATGAGCAAGAAATATAGTCTATTTATTAAACATGGAAAGCTATTTCCATTTTAAAATAGAGAAATTGAAAATTATTCAAAACATTTTGTTACCACTGATTATTTGGAGTGTATAACTATATAGTTAAACTTTTTAAAACAATCATCAAACATAATTCCATAAACATTAAATATAATGAAACGTAACTATTATGTTAAACTTTTTGAAACGTTAGTTATATATTTTACAAAAATTTTACTGTATTATAAAATTTTCAATATATGCACTCAAATCGATAAGTCAACTTTCATCAATTTATCCGTAAACAGAGCATATATTTTTGCTTGCCTTCAAACCGGTTGAAGTTAGAATTGTTTCGCATTATGTTTAATGCCGGAATTAACAAAAATATACCGCTTAATGAATTATCTTCAATTATCGTTTTAGGTTTTGCAGTTAACAATTTTATATATGGTTCAATATTGAACAAAAAAATCTAATCAAATGTTAATCAAATAGTGATGAATGAGTCAAAATATTTTCAATTTTATAGACAATGTTAATGGAATAGAAATTTAAAAATAGACAGTTTTCCATCAAAAAAGAAACCCGACATTCTTTTGATTTTACCCATTTATTACTAAATAAATAATAAAAAAGAATAAAACAAAATCAAATAAAATTAAATTACATTTTGACCCACAATACAATCGGTGATCTATTAAAAATAAAGTTTTTCGTTCAGCACTAAACTCTAAAAACAATAGTGACCTAATCTTTTAGCTGATCCAAACAAATAATGATGAGAATAAGATCAATTATCCTGAGCTTGAGCTTGATCTTGTTGAGCTTAGCTCAAAATCTGGAAAGCATTGAGCTTGAAGCTTAAAAAATTAAATGATTGAGCTTGAAATCATTTACTTTAATCCGTTGGGCTTAAGCTTGAGCTTTGAGCTTACTTATAAAATATAAATATCAAATTTTTCACTTTTAACAAATTTTAAAAATTAATTTTCATCAAATAAAAAATGTTTTGAGAGCTTATCTAATGATTTTATGTTTCCTAAATAAATTCTATTACACTAAAACATTAAATACTTACTTAATACCATTATATAATGCAATATTAATTAATATTTTTGCAAAAAATATAAACATAAGCTCAACTTAAGCTCATAAAGTTCACGAGCGCAAGTTTGAGCTTGAGCTTCAAAAGCCGAAGCTCACAATTTTGTGAGATTAACTGTAACTACAAGCTCGAAAAGGTTGATTGAGTTTTGCTTTGAGCTTGAGCTAGCTTAAGTTAGCTGGTCTGAGCTTGAGCTTATTCTCAACATTACGAACAAAGTGTGTTCCCTTTCCTAAAATACATGAGTGTTTACTGTTTAAAATTTCAATGTATTCGAAAGAAATCTTTCTTTTCGTTTCAAAATGTTGGATATACTTAAGATGATTATTGATTCAAAAGTTTATTTACACACTTTTCGTGGAAAACAAATACCTTATACTTACAGTGCAATATTGATATGATGCAGAGTTGGAGTGTTTAAAAATATATCCATTCAATATTGCATACATTTTTGAACTGTTGGCAAAACAAGTCTTTCCTTCCAATATAAATCATGAACGAATTTTAAAAAGTTTAAACTTTCAAATGTTTTCCAAGAAAAACATATCGTCTGGAAATGTTGAGAATTCCTAATAAAAAACAATTTACCAGAATTTACATTTACACATAGAAATGAATGGAATCGTAATCCAAGTTAGCATAACCCATTTATAGACCTTGTAGTTAGAGTTACCTTCCAGATCATAAGCAAACAAATCGGTCTTTAAGTAAGATTATAGAAATTAACCAAATTCGCATAATGTATCGTACGTTAATTTACTAGTAATAAATTATTCTTTATTATCATAAATTTTTATTAGCCTAAAAAACAAAAAACAATTTAATCTAATGCGCGGTCAATTGCGTAATTTTGTTATATTTTTATAATAGTCATAATTATGCATACATTTTTTCATATCATTTCCATTGATAATATAAAAAATGCATGTCGTATTTCGCAAATGTATTAAATTAATTCGAGAAATAAATTAAACGCGTATGTACACTGGGGTCCATAAGGATAAGCTGATACCTATGGATCTTTTGAGTATTACAGTAGACATAAATATAGGACCCTAAAGTTTAGTTAAAGCTTAAAAAAAATTAACATTTAGGGCTAAACTTTTAACACAAAGTTAACCGTTAACTTCTAATTCTTAAACAAATATTTTAAACTATAAATACTGTATATGACTGAGATAAGCATTTAATGAATATTTTGCTAATATTATTACATAGTTTAATAAATTATAATATAAAAATGCAAGAAATGGGCTCTTTTTCTATGTAATCTCTAATTTGTGAATAGTGTTTTAATAAAATAATTTTAAAATTAGTAAAATTTATTGAAATAGCAATAAAACTGAGTAAAATGGAAATTGGAGATTAGTAATTGAAATCTTTTTTCATTACCGATACGACAGTGAATTTGGATATTAGCTCCGGTAATGAATTGAAAAAATGTAATTTTTGCGGTAATTAAACGGTAACGATAATTTTGGGTTCGGTAACGGTAATCAAAATATGGATATTTTCAATCACTATCGGAGATCATTAAAATCTATGAAATAGTGATGTATTGTAGTTTTGAAAGAACGTTTATTATAATTCTAAATTATTTTTTATGAGGTTATTCAGTATTAAACCATTGACTGAACAATAATGATCGGAATAAGCTCAATTTATCACAGAACTTTGAGCTTGAGCTTCAAAAAAATATGGTGAGCTTGAGCTTCAAAATAATGTGGCGAGCTTCAGCTTGAGCTTTGAGCTTATAAAAAATAACAAAATGTCAAAATGTTTGTCAAATTAAACTTAATTTATAATTTTAAT
>JAQGAW010002037.1:0-16556 GCA_034698025.1 Phthiracarus crinitus | reverse complement strand
GTTAAATTTGTATGCAAAAATTTATTGAAAGTTTCATCAAAATTTCACTGAAATTTTGAAAGTTTCACTGAAATTTTCACCCATTTTCAAAATTTCACTGAAATTTTCATCTCTAGGGTTAACCGATAAGAAGTTTATTCAACCCGAACCGAACCGCGTAATGATAGATAGTAACCCGAACCGATAAGAAACCCTTCGGGTAAAACTGTCGGATTAACCGACCCGAAAAACATCTTTAGTTTCTACTGTAGAGTTAGAGTTTGATTTGTTTTTTTGTATTCCAATTTATGATTTGAAATGGTTTGCGAAAAGTTAAATACTATCTCATTTTAAAAATCAATACCATTACTATAAGTTAATGTTAGATTATATTTTTGTAAAAGACAGACAGACGTTTTTCTAATTAAAAAACTTAGCGTAGTTTACTAAAATTTAGTTAAAAATTTAAATATCATCACTCATTTAAATCTGCATTATTCAAATTTTATAACCATTTGTAAAATGTGTTTAGAAATCGAATAAAAATAATACTGTATTTATTGAATATAAAGTATATTTTGAAACAAAAGAGCCAAACACCGAAGTTTATAGGGTAAAGTGAGAATTATTAAAGTTTTTTCAAAATTTCTTCTGTCATGTAACGTCTGATATTTAGAGATTGTTTAACACTTAAACCATAATTTTTATTTAATTTAAATAAAATTTTTTATTTATGGTTAAAATCCTTTATACTTTAAACTCAAATAATAAAAGATATTACCAATTTAACCGATTCTATTAACTATTTGGTTAAAGGTATTCTCTAACAATTCGATCAGATAATTATTTATTAAATTAAGCCAACTTTGTTATCGCTTTGACGAGCAAACAAACATCAATAATTCTGATTAAATTGTCAACAAACATAAAGGATTTCAAAATTTATAAAATAAAAGTTAAAATAATATTATTGCCTAATACTCTTCAATAAATAGTGTCGAAGTTAAGTTAAAATAATTCTTTATTTAAAAATAGGTTTTTGTTCGATGTATTGATAGGTTGGTAATCAATTTGGCAATGAAGTGATATCTTATAAAACTGCTGCAATACTGTAGTATATAATCCTAAAAGTTGAACGCAACAATAAATGCATTGTTCGATTCGCTTAATCCGCCAAAGCGTAAAGACTCGCGAGAGTATTCCAGAGTGAGTGTTGTATTGTATAAGTCCCGATGGTGTTCACGAGTATAATTTAATTATACACTATTCCGTTTCACACGTCTTTATTAGTAGTTATTCTCGGAAATGAATGTAAAATAAGGTTACTTACTGTACACTAAGTATTTTATTTACAAATTTTATAAAATAACTATTTATAAATACTAAATTCTAACAATTATTTAGTATAAAAAACTCTAATCACTTATAACATATAAGTACAGAATTTATGGTTAAATATTGAGTACTTATTGGTTACTCTCTCGGCTCAATTGGTTCGGTTAAAGAACCCTATATATAGTAGATTTAAGTAAGAATTAGTGTTCTGATCAATCATCTAAAGATTGATCTTTGATCTGTTTTGATCGATTACCCAAATGATTTTTTATCGATTGTTTTATGAAAAATAATAGATTCGCAAAATATTGAGTTAAATTAATTAATTTTTTTCTATCAAAAATTAGGACCTAAAATCCAAAAGTATAGAAAAATCGATGGCTTTCAATACACACAAATTATTGCCATTGAGTCGTATCAGATACGATCGAGGATTTTATAGTGTTTAGTATTTCTGTGAACATTTAGATCCCCTAAAGAAAACTACAATTTCAAAAAAATTGGTGCTTAAACTCGAATAGTTTTCTATACACTTCTCATTTTCCTAAAAAATTACACTTTAAGCAGATAAGCTGACTAACCTGCAACTCTGAAAAATATTGAAATATTAACTCACCAATCCTTAGATTCGACGAGTAAAGATGGATATAAAGATTGTATTATTTTTTTGTCAAAAAATAATTGATAAAATTTATTTCTATAATATACTGTATAAAGAAAAATATTTAGACTGTTAGATATTTTAAAATTTATACACATTTTTAGTTTTTCTGATTGAAGTGTAGTATTCAATTAGTATTAATTACATATTAAAAATAATAAAAAATACTTGTACTGTATTGGTTAAACCAGTTTTGAGGTCTGAATTGATTTATCTTTTTTAATGTTAAAGGTATTGTTTTTAGAAGAAAAACCACAATAGAATAATAATACCATTAAACATGTTTTAAATGATAAAAATGAATATATATTAATCATTATATATTTTCAAAATAAAGTTTAATTATTTTAACAAAAATTATTAAATGAGTTCAAATTTTATGATTATAACGAATTGGGAAAATTAATTGAATAAACATTTAAATATGGCTCTAAATAATAAGAAGTTGAATGGATGTTAGAAAAGAAAATAATAGCTCATACTATTAATTAAGTGGAGGATCTGTCAAATAAGTTTAGTTAGCGATAGAGTGGGGAAAACAGCCCCTTCAGTGCCATTGCAGAAACACTAGCAATTGGTGGCGAATGTACGGTACAATCAGCTTTTCGATAGAAATCAACTGAAAATGCTTAATCTTTAGTTCAACATATATATAACACAGACTAGAATTGTAACAGAAGTGGTGTTTGTTCCGCTGACAAATGAGCCTATTTAATGACACGAGCACTAAAACAAGTAATCAAAGGCAAAGCTGACGGTCAAAGTGTCCGCGATCTCCATTCCAATACCTTATACTTCACATTGACAACTCTCTTACTGTCTATTTACTGACTACAGTTAAAATAACTACGTTCAATTAAAATAACTTTTTTGGTTTCCGATCTCAATTATTTACGTATGGAATAGATTTTAATAAAGTCGAACTATCATACAATAAATATGGATTTGAGATTATTTTCAAAATTTTTTTATTGCAATAATTGACTTGATATGCAAAGGGAACACGGCTTAAGTGTTTCGATTAGTGTAGTATTTAAAATAATGATTTATTTTAAAAAATTTGGATAAATGATATGCACTTTAAAGTGATAAAAAGTTATTGAAAGTGAGCATAAAAATTTAATTTAAAATTTATATTCTCAATAGCTTTAAACGTAAAGTATGTACAAATAGACTGATAAAAACGTTCGTGAAAAATGAACAAAATCATTATCTGTGATTTATAATAGTAGAGCTTATCGATTGTAAATCATTGCATTGATTTTGTCAGCAAAATCAATTTGACAAAAATATGAACTGATTCGTTGTAGTGAAACGAAATACTGTAATCTTATTTGAATACACAACGCACTAAAAGTTAAACCCAATTAAAAATGCTTTATATATTAGAAAATATTTTTTTTAACTTATCGAAATAAAATTATTATTTGAGAAAAAAGTACTAACTTCACAAATTACTGTAAACTTTAAATTATATTTAGGACAACTTGTCCCAACTTTGATGTTTCTCAAAGGTTCATTCAGATTTTTCCAAAATAATGTGAAATCAAAAACTCTGGAGAGAATCGTTTCAGCAATATATATGATCTGCTATTCTCAAACCTTATTATACAAATGTTATGTTAAAAGCAATCAAATTATGAAACCCCTAATTTAGTTCGTGTAAGTTTTTTAGTTACAGTCAGTACTAAAGATCTATAATATAATAAACAAAAATCTAAATAACTTTTTTTATTGAGATTTTCAACCGAGAGCTGATTTTAAAAAAAACTTATCGAATGTATTTTAATCAAAATTACACTTAATAAATATCTTATTATCAACCAAAATCACTATTTATTAATAATATCAACTTTTATTATTCCAGAATAAAAATTGACTGTTCGTTATTAAGTGCATTTTAATTTTTAAATAAGTTGATAAAAAATGGGCGCATATAAGTAAGCTTTAGACAAAAACAAACGATAATAATCATTAAATGTAAGGATACATAATGGTTAATAACTGAAAGAAAAATAGCGCAGTATTTTATGCTTTTTATTATGTCAACAACAAATACTCTGTTTGTGGTATCATTATTTGCCAGAAAAGTCCACAAAGAGACCAAATTTGCTAAATTAAAATACAGGCTTAACCAAAAGTTTGCGTGATATGATCCGTAGAACCGAATCAGTTTGTGGATTCACGAGCGCTTCAGTTGTGTGCGAAGTGTACGTACAACTTGTATGGAACAAAGTGTCTGTGCTTTACAATATACAGTACAGAAGTGCACTGAAAATACTTTCATTTTCTTCATTTTTAGGGTTGCATGATAGCAACAAAAAAACGAGAGAAAGATTTATATTCAGGTAGTCGTGATATTCAACATTTAGTTAATACACGTTTAACTTGCTCTACGAACTCCTCTTTCACTAAACAGCTTATTGATTCTTAAGGCCATTCTGTATACGATTCATGCTTAATAACTTCTATAATTTATTAATTTGGTGCATAGACTTATAGATAATACTTCGTATCAGACGATAAGACTTATAACTAAATATCAAATATTCTAATCTTTTTACATTTTAAATGCATTATTAATTTTAAATTGACACGTTAGCATTATTACTCTATTTCAAAATGAAATGATATTTAGTATTTCCCGTATAATACTCTATACTAACGTTAGATGAGATATGCTGGGAATAGGAACCATTCACTCGTAAGAAAGATTAAGTAATACTGTATACTGTACTCTATATGAAGTTAGAAGTAAAAGTAGTGGAAGAATAAAAGAAAGGTAAGAAAAATAATTTTGTGTTGTATATTGTTTAAGCTTATAGATCGTGAAATATATGAAATGATTGAGGTTTGGAGCTATCAAAATAACTCTATAGAGTACTTTAAAATAAATTGTGTTAATAAAGTCATTTCGATAGTTTTTATTAACTCCTGTGTAAAGAAATAGCATTTAACTAAGTTTCGATTGCTTATTGAATTAGTGGTTTACTAAATTATGTGGATATAAATGAATGCCAAGTAAATAAGATTATTTTAAAAAATTACATTAAATGTTTGTTGTTAAATATATAATGTTTGTAATCTATTTAAACTAAAAATCAAATTACATTATTGTTATGTAGGTTTACGTAATCCTTACTTATGTTTGAGAATGGATAGGTAAACTGTCAATATAATTTAATAAATTACTGTTTTATTAAATAACTAATATCAATATTTGGATATATAAAATAATTTGTAATTATACTTTTAAAATTTTTTCTTTCTTAAAAATATGGAGATTTTTATTTAAAAATTATTATTATTTAATAGCGTGTCAATTAGGTATTGTGAATGGTATATGATTTCACGCATAATATTCAATTATAAGATTTGATAAAGTAATTCACATAAAATATTATTGGATTTTTTTTAATAAAAGAAATGAGTTTTTTAAAAGTTGAGCCTTTAGATCATGGAATCGACAAAATAAAAAAAGAATAGTAAGGCTAAGACATAAAGCAAATGCTTTCGGAATCACAATTCTTAAATTCTTTATGACAGCATTATATAATTTAATAGCGTTTAAGCAAGTAATATGAACATTGCTTACTACTAAATATAGTATTTTCGAAAAATTGACTACAATTTAACTCATACTCACGTCCAAACTAAAGTTCATTAGTTTGAAAAATAGTTTTTAAAGGAAAAAATAGTGCGCTCTTTAGATAAATAATTCTTTATTATAGTAAAACAGTTTTTATCAGCATTTTGTTATGAGTTATAAATAAATCTCGATTAATAACTTGTTAATTCAACTAAACTTCCCAAAGATAAAACAATAGTATAAAACTTCATATCGTTTTTATCAACTCAATAAATACATTAGATTTCAGATTTCTATTAAATGGTCTGTTTTGATATCTTATGCTATATTTGTCATCAAAGTTATACTTTGCTGTCATGAAAGTCATCCCGTAATTATGACTTGTCTAGAATACTATACATCGAATTCAGATACGCTTTGCTTATCTTATTGTTTACTAGAATTAATTTAAGCTATTGCTAAATAAATCAGTTATATTTCTAAATTATCATTCATACTGTATATTTATTAATATACACTTTATAAATAATGATGGGAGAGAGCTCAAGCTCAATTCAAGCTCAAATTAAAGTTTTAGTTTAAATCCAAAGCTCAGAGTCTGGTAAGTTTAGAATAAGCATACACTTCAGCTATAGTGCTGTGAGCTTTTTGAGATGGAAAAGTTCATTAATGATCAAAAATTATATAAAATGTATCAAATTTTATCTAAGTATAGATAGTCTAACAATATATTTTATTATTTGTATAAATTATAACAATGAATATCACACATAATTTCATATTTTAGTTAATATAGATAAAAAATTTTAACTTCTTAAGCTTAGCATTAAGTTCAGACAAATGATTAAGCTCAAGCTCACGTGAGTAATTTTTTGAAGCTCAAGCTTAAGATTTCCAAATTTTGAGCTCAAGCTCAGCAATATTGAGCTTTCTCTCATAATTTTTTTACGAATTAATTATATAATATAATCAATTGTAATGCAAGCCTAATTGTAAATTACTGTATTAAAAATTACACAAATATTAGATATATCTAATTTTGATAAATGCTTGAATTTGGTTTGACACTGTTTTTGGAAAATGAAAACCAATCATTTAAAGCATAATTGTGTAACTGTTAGTTATTTTGAAGATTTTAAAGATAGTTTAGAATAATTCAGACAAACAAAGGGTTTTAAATATTTATTTGTATTATACGGTATATTTTTCTTCTTATTTTGAAATCTTGAATAATCTAATACATGACAAACTCAAAAATGCAAACCAAATATAATATTTTTTGTTTGAAATATTTAGCATCGCTAATATTGAAAAAATGGCATTTAGGAAATGCTCGCTTTTGATGAATGTTTTCTTGTTTATATGCCACACATATATACTTGATTTTCACGCTTAAATGAACAATATCAGGAAAATATGAAGTTTGTCTGTTGGGATTACGAATGGTGTGCATCTGATATATTTAGATCATCATAAGAGTAAAAAGCGAGACTCAACTCAAACTTTCTTTACTTATTTAAAGGCATTTTTCTAAGTTATAGCGTACTGTATGCTTCGATAACCTTTAAATGTGATAACATTCACCTTACGATTTTGACTATTGCTTCATTATCGACAACATAAAAATGATCATAACAATACCCAGAAGCAATTACAAGCTTGTAATGTATTGCTAAGCCTAAAATTGTGTAAATTTATCGAATGATAAATTTGCATACAAGTGCTAGTTTCGCAGTTTTAGATTATGGATCGTTCGCGTGTATTACGTGTCTACACCCTTCTCACCCCATATTTGATTGCAATTCCACACCCAAAGTGCCTCAAAATATGTTCCTTAACTTTTACTTAAGGTATCAGATTTGAAAATAAAAATTTGTCATATTTTTTTCGTACATTAACTTACATTAAAGTTACTTAATTGAAATCGTTGGATGGAATATGATTTCCTAATGATTTTTACATTTAATGCTCTTTTCTTTCAGTTAAACAGATAGTCTGTAAATACATAACGAATTTGTATGTATAATATTCATATAAGATTATTATAATCGTTTGAACACCAAATTCATGTTCGCGGAAAAAATTTGAATACAATAATGAAAATTATATGATGATTCTTTCATATGATGAAAATACTGAAGTTTTATTATTTTTTAAGCTCCTATTTTCCCACATGATTTACATTTTATTGTTCACAATAAATAAACCAATATCTTTGATATTATTTTTCATTCTTTTAAACATACTACCGGTCTTTTCCGAGATCAAGCCCATCCAATAATAACCCCATGGAAAGTGGGCTTATTTTAGGAGAAATAATTAACGTAAATAGAAATTAAATTTTTAATTTGTGCTCAGATTTTAGCAACAGATTATCATAAGCTTATTTTAATTTTTTTATCTTAATCTTTTATAATAAGAAATTGAATTAATAAGTTTTGTCCTTAATATAGTCTATATATTTTGTACAAATATATCCAAATAAACGTAACTGTTCATTAATTATTATTTAATAAAATTTGGAAAATTATTTTTCAAATATAAGCCCTGGGCTTATTTTTGGTTCATATATTGTTAGACAAAAATTCGTATTTTCCTAATTGAAGCCCTGGGCTTGAGCTCGGAAAACTCAGGTAGATATAGCTCGGAAAACTCAGGTAGATATATAATGTGTATGGTATTCTATCTGAATGTTAAAATTTGCATTCGCAACTTAATATTGACAATAAATTGTTTTTTGATCGGAAAGAAATTCCAGATATAGGAAACCTTGCAGTGTCTCGAAACATTGATGGTCAAAGATCATGGTTATACTGCGGGCTATAAGAATTGATGACAAAATACGGAATGGTCAATTGAATTTGAACTTAAATATTTTGTTGCAGTTATTATATTTAAAAATTCAATTTTTTATTTAAGTATAAGTTTAACATCCTTTATGTAATTTCAGCATAATTAGCTTTAGCTTAAAGGTTCTTAAAACAATCTATTAAAACGGCACTTCATTTAGAGATGGGATATAAAAAAAGAAATAACACTTTTGTTTGATTTAGAGTGCGATAACAATACGCTTTTTAGACGGTTTAGTATGTGTTTTGCTTACTAATCCGGAAAGCATGGGTGGAATATGATCTAAACGAAGAAATCAAAAACCACGTACACTGTATTTTAAAAACTGGTTGTCCTAATGCTGAGTTTGTGCAATTTGTATATTTGTAAACGTGATTCTGTTTCGCGAGTGAAAGCGAAAAGTAAATTCATTTGGGAACAGTACGAAATTACGCATTGTCTCTGACAAACTATTTTTGCACTTCAAATCACAAACAATTGAAAACCGCATCTAATTTATGTAAAATTAAAGCTCAAGAGATACGAAGTAAAACAGAAATTTAACACTGCATTCATTGTTTTATTGCGCAAAAAGCATCTTTTATTATTGCGTATTAAAACTTTGATACTTAATTAAATAACCGCAAAACTTTTAGCAAATCATTTGAATATAATTGTTTATAAAAACTTATTTTATTCACTGGTATAAAAATCTACATTATAAGTTTGAATGTAATTTTAAAATATTTATTGAGAAGCAGTAAACGGAAGTGTGATGTTATTCTTTAACAATGATTAATATAACAAACTTAAGCAACAAATAACAAACACATAAATTCTAGTTTAATAATCTAATAATAGTATTTAATACAAAAATAATAAATAAATTAATTAATTAATACATACCATCTTCAATAGAAGTAAATGTTTGGAGAAACATGAAAGAAACAAATAAGTTAAGCACAACAAAAGTTTTCATTATCTCTTTTAACACGAATATCTCAAATTAGATCGTAAACGAAGCGAAAAAGTTTAATAATGCGAATATTATTAGCGATTAACAAGTTTTAACAGTAATACTAAACTTTACATCGTGTGAACAAATTTGTTTAATATAACGTTGAAATATAACGTATATACAAGTATAAAGTACATGATGTGTGTATGAATATTCTCATTTGCTTTATAAATGGGAAAAATATCAAAAAACTTGTGGTTGATTTGAATAGAGAACGAATGAGTGGTTTGAGAGCGCGAACATCGACTCAACAACTTATGGGTAGTTTAATGCTAGCATTCGGTAATCGATGAGTGCAACGATTGTGAAGCGCACGATGCACTAAAGCACACGTGGATTCAAATGTGCAGCGAACAGCTAAACAACTCATTCACGCACAAACCATCGTTACCACATAAAACCGGTGGTGACATCACACGATCATACGATATTATCGCCCAACATATAACACTTTTATTCTGTCAATTCTTTCGCGTACGAGCGCTAGCCTTACACAATGCACATATTAAATACTAAATTGTTTGGAATTGCAATTAAATTAATAGTAAAACTAAACACAAAATAGAATACAAATTGAATTTACTATCAGACAATTTGGTAATTTTCAGGTGCATATCATTCAATCAAAATTATCTCAACAAAAAAAACAGTAAATATTTTATAAAGATTTACCATATATATTGTCATAAATTAAAGAATATTTAAAAAAAGTTAATTGAAAATATTTAAGATTTTGATGTGATTTTAAAGTGATATGAGATTAAGAGCGTTCGAGAGTGATCTGTGCTAACCTTACAATCACAGCATTCTCGAACATGCTTTCACTCCACACTGAGAGTTGTTCTTATGAAAGCTAATAGTTATTACTAGAGATGGGGAGGCTCAGGCTACAGAGGCTTTTTTCATAGCCTGAGCCTCTAAGTTTTAGCCTTAGCCTCTTAGCCTCATAATAATTATAGCCTTAGCCTGAGCCTTAGCCTTTAGCTCCGAGCCTGAGGCTTAGCCTGAGCCTCTTAATATGCATTATTATAACGATAAATTTTAGGAATATTTTATTGCTTTTTGAAAATTTGAAGGACATCTAAGTAAACCAATGTTTTATGACTCCTAACCGTTATTAAAGTTCTATTTGAAGAACTTTAATTAGCACTATGTATTGAAATTTGTTTTAAACGAAAGTTTATGCAAAGAAAACTCAAAATTAATAGAATTGAGACATTTATTTTGTTCTGTAGAGGCTCAGAGGCAGAGGCTAAAAATTTTATAGCCTTAGCCTTAGCCTTAGCCTGAGGCTCAAAGGATACAACATTAAGAGCCTAAGCCTGAGCCTGTTATAACATTCAAAGCCTTAGCCCAACTTTTAGCCTGAGCCTCTTCAGGCTAAGAGGCTAAGAGGCTAAAAATTCTCATCTCTAGTAGAGAAGTAAATCGTTGAAATTTTCAAGCCCTAGCCCTAAAAACCGGAAAGTTTAAACTTATGCCCTGTCCGAGCTAAATTATTTCTTAAAGTCAAAAGCCAAGCCTAATTAGGCCCGATTCAAATAACTACATATAATTAAATTAAGAGACTGTAATCCACCACAATTTTTAAAAATAAAACCAAATCTGAATTTTCCAAAATTTTATAGTTTTGATTTCCTATTTTGAAATATATATTTGACTTATTTTAATTTTTATTTTTATTTTAATTTTATTTTAAATGTGCACATTCATATAACTACGTACAAAATGTTTAAATCTTCTCAATATAACCTTAAAACGATTGGTTATTCAATATAAGAGGTTTTTTTTTGAGTTTTAATCAACTTCTTACATAAATTTAACAAAATTTAAACGAAAACGTAACATACTAAATTTTTTTCTATTTCTGATATTTATAAAAAGGGAATATTCCATAAAAATTAGAAAAACTTCAAAGGCTGACTCGGCCCGATTTTTTAATTATTAGGCCTTAATCGGGCCTGTACAGAGGAATATTATTGTGTTCGCTACATATCGGGGGCCCGTTTACTAGTATAGTTCACAACGACGGAATTATGGAACTCATCAACAAGCGATGTTATCAATTTCATTTTTATTAACATCAAATAAAATTAAGGACACCATAAATTTGTTGTTTATGAAAAATTAGTATAAAACTTATTAATTTTCTATTTTGTTGGAATCAATTTCTAATTTATTATTTGATAACCAAAATAAATATTTACTCCCCATTTATGTATTAAAATTTTTAAATTAAAATGTGGTTAACTTATGTTTTACTATGCAGTTTTATTCTATATATTAGCAAAAAGTAAGAAATAATAAAATATAGCAATAAAGTAATTGAAAATAAACTCTTACGAGTTTTATTTTACGATTTTGTTAAGTTTAATAATAATAAATTAAATATCTAAATTCAGTGTTTGTCACATCTCATTATCATAAAGACAAGCACTATCGTTATAACTAGGGAAGTGAAAATTGTTAATTAACGATTGTTTAAAATTGTAATAATTTCTAATGAAAACGAGTATAAAACCCTAGGTTAATCCAAATTTGTGAATTTTAAATAAACGAATTGAACGAATCAAACGATTTTTGAAATATTGAACGATTTTAAACGATTTTAAACGATTTCTAACGATTTTTAATCCTTTGAAAGATTTTTAAATTTTGAGGGGTTTTTCTATAAAATCTTTGAAAATCCAAATAAAATGTAAATTCTTCTAATAGAAAATCTAGATTTTATTTAAATTAATTATTAAAACTAACAATATAATATTAAATTTAAAATTTTATTATAAGTTTTTTCTGAAATTTCGAAGAGAAATAATATTTTAACGCAGCTAAAAGGCTATTATACTTTATAAACATTCGGATTTAATGAAAGCATTGCACTTTTTTGCTTTGAGAGTATTTTCATAATTAAATTTAAAAAATTTTCAAACGATTTTTTAAACGATTTTTGAATTTTTTTGCAAACGATTAACAAACGATTTTGCACTATTTTATCAAACGATTTTCACTTCCCAAGTAATGATGTTATTTTTTAAATCAATGTTTTTTGGTTGTACAGTGCTATTAGTAAAATTAATAAACCGTTTTTAAAGTGTGGAGTATATATATATTTAGTTATATTTCTTAATTTTTTAAATTTTAATAAAAGTTGAAAATATTTTGTGAATTTTAATTAATAGAACATTTTGGATTTTTTTAAGAAATTTTAAATAAATATGAAAATTTACAATAAATTTTCATGATCACATATAAAAAGCGTTTGAAAATAAAAAATCACTTGAATATACATAAAAAACATATTCTCTAATCATAAAGAAAGAATAGAATAATCTTGAGTTAAAATAAGTTTGTTTTAAATAAGATTCAGCTACTGCATACTTTTTTTATAAGCTAAACATATTCAAGCTTAATTTTTCAAAATCTACCTAATTCTTTTCATTAAACACAACAATATAGCTATTATTGATAATACTTAACACGATTATTATTACAATTTACCACCATTCGTACAAATTAACTATTCATAAATTAATGCGACCATTAATTAGCTGTTAAGACATATCACATAAAAAAACCCAACCCATCTTCACAATACAATGTGTTTGTTTCCATCTCAGATAAAAGTAATTTATGTCGCGATCACAGCCGACGACACGCAGATATTAGGCTAATGTGAGAATATTTTATTAATCAGCATATATATTAAAAATTGTTGTGATTTTGTATAGTTTACAAAAATATAAGTTTCCGGTAATAGGCATGAAATCAGATTTTTTATACTTAATTTCCCTAAAATGTTTATATATATCGCAAATTGAATTGCGCTTTCTAAGCTTTTACTTAATTATATTGCAACTTATAAACGGTATCATATATTAAAATATTTACAAACTGGTATTATCTAATACTTTGCTACTCCAAATAAATTTTCGGTCAAGTAGTTCTTGTCTATCTGTAAATAAACATTAATAAATTAATCTAAATTGTTGATATAAGTTATGATGTGGAATGAAATAAAATAACATATTATTAGAAAGAGATATTTGTTTAACTTGTCAATACAACAGAAAGCGTTAAGGAACTAATAATAATAATAATAGATAAACAAATTCCATATTTCAAACCTACTATCTATTCATTATTTCTTTATTTAAACTTTTGTCTGATATTTAAAATAAGTCAATTAAATTTACAATAAAATTTTTTAATGACTATTATTTTTATTTAAATATTTTGAATAAATATTTTTAGAAAATAAAACCAAATTTTAAAGTTTAGATATTTATATATTTGTTCCATTTTTAGAATATCTATAGAATATTTACTTCAAAATTTTAAATCTTTTTTTTTCGATATTTAAATGTAAATTGAAAGATATATCAAGAAAACTTTGCATAAATATATATATAAAATAAAAATCAAAATTAAAAGATAAAAAAGTATTTTATTGTTTTCTAAATGTTTTTAATTACTCATTGAACATTTATATTTGGTTTTTTAAAAATATTTCTTCAAATATAGTTTCGATATAGTAGAGTAAAGATTAAAATTAAAAAAATAAAAGCTTTAATACATTTTACAAAAAGATAACGATTATATAAATTTAATTATTTATAATTATCAGACTATAATTTTAATATATATTTTTACTTGGAATTCTACAAATATAAATTTTAATTACAAGTAAATTATTATAACTTG
Organism: Phthiracarus crinitus; assembly: GCA_034698025.1. Lineage (NCBI taxonomy): Eukaryota > Metazoa > Arthropoda > Arachnida > Sarcoptiformes > Phthiracaridae > Phthiracarus > Phthiracarus crinitus. The sequence goes on along the minus strand of JAQGAW010002037.1, from coordinate 2,444 downwards.
AATTATTAAAAAAAATTTATTTAACAAAAAATATTCTTGATTTATTAACTTTCATATTAAATATATTTATTTAAACATTATAACCACTATCACTTCTATCCTCGGACTTATCTCTTTCTCCATATTCACTAAAACAATCGAATAGTCTACTATCTATTCTATCCTCGGACTGATCTCTTTCTCCATATTCACTAAAACCATCGAATAGTCCACTATCTATACTATCCTCGGACTGATATCTTTCTTCGTATTGACTAAAACCATCGAAAAGTCCAATAGGTAAATTTATTTCTCCGAATTCATTGTTAAGTGTAAACGAACTATGGCCATTTCTTACATCGAATAATTTTTCTTCATTATCGTTATTTCCATTATCACCAATGGATAATAAAATTATTCCATTATATGTTTTTATAAAAATCCTTCTATGTTCTTCAGGTAAGCGAAGAATAATATTTTTTGTATCTTTATCAACATTTTCGTTTGATACAAATTCTTCAATACTTTTATATTGTATCATTTCAAATTGATGAATTATTCCGAGTTCTTTAGGTAGGCTATGTATCAATTGATTTATTGCTTCTTCATCAACTCTGTTTGATAACATTTCTTCCAAACTTTTATTTTTTATTGAATCTTTCGCAATAATTTCAAAATTTTTAGAATTAATAATTGAAAGATCGTTTAGTTTTTCAATAATTGACTAATTATTTGAATTTTCAATATGAAAATTATTATTCGATCCAAGAATTCTAACACCTAAAATAATATAGCTATTTATAATAAATTACATCTTTCTTTTTAAATATAAACTTCAAGCTTACCAAATGAAGTCATTGTTTTTATATTTACTAAAGAGGTAGTTTTATATGATTGAAATCAAAAGTTATTTGTATTTATTGATACTTAAATTTTTTGATAAAATTTTTACTAATCAAAATTTAGCTTTTTTAATTTTTATTTAATATTTGTTAATCAAAGAGTATTAAAAACACGGCATTTATATTTGATTTTCCACATGGGCACAGTGCATAATCCAATGATTGATTATGTTTTACGAAAATGTATCACATAGACAATAATAGTATTAATAATTTTTTTATTTTATTTAGAGGAATTAATTTTAAGGTTGATATTAGTAGGTGGAGTTATAAAATTAACGATTAATAAAAAACTTGTTAATTTATATAAAAAATATAATATTTTAATTTATCTATCCAGATTTCCGTAATTTTAAGTCCGTTAAATTAATAAAATAGCTCAACATAAATTACATTTTTTAGCTCACTTTTTTTTAAAAAAGGCGAGCTTATGCTTTTGACCATGTGTGTCTGTCTGTCTGTGTGTCCGCACTAGCTCGACCATAGTAATCAGCACGTATTTTAAAATTGTTTCATATTTTTTTATTAAACTGACTGCCAGTTTTGTAAACCAACATACTTGTCAGTTAACAACAATTGGTATAAACCAGGAATCAGTATAACTTAAATTAGTGGTTATCTGTGGAATATCTTATGACTGATATTGGACAAGCCATTATCGGTGGTCACAATAAGATATTCGGTTTGAATCTGACTTGTAGCATAATGGTACGGTACGCTTAAGAGCCATCGAGGTTGGACCAGTTTAGCCACTGCTAACTTAATTGATAGGTGCGGAAGATCTTAGTACCGATTCTGGACAAGTCATTACCGGTGATCAAAATAAAATATTGGGTTTGTTTTAGACTGGTGGCATAATGGTACGGTACGCTTAAGAACCATCGAGGTTGGACCTGTATAGCCACTGCTAAATTAATGGATAGGTGCGGAAGATCTAAGGACCGATTCAGGACAAGTCATTATCGGGGATCAGAATAAAATATTTGGTTTGGTTCCGACTGCTGGCATAATGGTAGCATACGCTTAATAGCCATCGAAGTCATATATGTGTTGCCACTGCTAATTTAATGGATATGTGCGGAAGATCTTAGCACCGATTCTGGACATGTCATTACCGGTGATCAAAATAAAATATTGGGATTGGTTCCGACTGGTGACATAATGGTACGGTACGCTTAAGAATCATCGACGTTGGACCAGTTTCGCCACTGCAAACTTAATGGATATATGCGGAAGTTCTAAATACTGAGTCTGGACAAGCCATTATCTTTGGTCACAATAAGGTATTGGGTTTGATTATTCTGGTAGCATAATGGTAGCTTAAGAACAATCGAGATCGGACCAGTTTCGCCACGGCTAACTTAATGGATATCTGCGAAAGATCTTAACACTGATTCTGGATAAGTGTTTATCGGTGATCACAATAAGATATTGTATTTAATTCTGACTGGCCGCATAATGGTAGGATACGCTTAAGAACCATCGCGGTTGGACCAGTTTCGCCACTGCTAACTTAAAGGATAGGTGCGGAATATCTTAACACAGATTCTAGTCAAGTGTTTA
>JAQGAW010002036.1:0-16556 GCA_034698025.1 Phthiracarus crinitus | reverse complement strand
AGAGAGAGAGAGAGAGAGAGAGAGAGAGAGAGAGAGAGAGACTGTTGAAGCGAAATAAGAGTTGAAAAAAATTCTTATACAAAAAAGCTGTTTTTCTTTTAAAAAAGTTTATTGAAATCTAAATCATTGACGCAAAAGATGAGTGCAGGTGTGAATGCGATATGTTTATTAGGGTATTATCTCTCGTTCACGATATTAAATTACCTCCTATTTTTCTTCGCTGATACAAAAAAATACTGTTTGCAAAAATATACATAATTTACGAGTTGGCCATATCTTACTTATATATATATATATCGGTATATTCATTATTATTTTCTTTTTTTGCGTTTGATATTATTTGGAGTTACAGGTACTGTTTAACTCGAGGAAATTTTATTATTTTTACGAACTTAGCCTACTTCTTAATTTTTAGACTTTAAGCATGCACTTTATTTACAGGTAATGTTAAATAATTAATATCATAAAATAACATCTGGTTTAACATAAAAAGTATATTCAGTAAGTAACAAGAATATGTACTGAATTTTCTTAATACTTTATAAATAACTAACGAATTTTTAGTAAGCTTACATATTAAAAATAACAAAATTTCATTTTTAATAAGTTTTTCCAAACTTATAGAAAGATCTTATAAGCATATACCGGATTATTAGGGCCAAAATTTTGAGTATTAGGGTATGGTAAAAGGGTTTAAAAATGCACAAAGAAGGGCCAAAATTAGGGCATAAAATTATATATTTTTAAAGTTTATAAGGCAACAAATGGGAATCATTTACCTTGTATATTCTGAATTAAACGGTATTAAACCATATTTGAACGTTTATGTCAAAGATATGAGTTTTTATCAAACATTTTTTAAGAACAGAGAAGAAGAAATTGAGTGTAAAAGTAAAAAATTAAGTCCATTTTTACCAGTTATTGAAAATTAAGGCAAATAAGGTTAATTTAGGGTCTAAAAATCCGGTCTATGCTTTATTAACTAATGTGAATGAAGTATTACCATTTGCTAAATGCCTCATATTACTTTCTTGTATGTATAATACTTTCTTGAATGTAAGGACAATGTTTGTATTTCTCATTATCAGGAATAGTTTATTTTGGTGGATTAGATTATGACTATTAGATTAATCTATTTTACTTTTGCGCATCAATAGACATAAAAACTATTTGTCCCATAAGTATGCAATAACCTACAATAAAGTCAATTAAGTGAATGAGTCGTTCTTGTTTTAACTGTAATTATTAAGGACAACAGAATTCGGGTTCGCCCGAATCGTGATAGTTAATATTATCTTCCGGGGACACTTATAAATACAGTTTATAGGATAAATTAAGCATATTAAACACCTTTCTTTTCGCCCGAATTCCCCGAAATGATCAAAATTTAAAAATTTGTCGGTCAAATCCGATGCGTTTTTAATACCCCTTCATTTTTAATCGATATTCCAGAAAATTAGCGTTCAAATCCGACGAGTTTTTAATGGACAATTTCCCGAGTACCAAAAATTTTTTAAAAAAAGTTTCGAAATATCATAATTTTGATAAATATATTAAAAATGATAATTTATACATAGCCCGAAATCGCCCCGAAAATGCACTTTTTCACTCCCCGAATCCCTCCCGAATTAGCTAGTTTTTTACCAACGAATTTTGTTGTCCTTAGTATTTAATTAATTAACTTTTAAAATAATGTTATTTCTTAATCAATTTACGGTAAATGGATTTTGGTATTTTATTGTTATAGATTTAATTTATGTAAAATTATGCAATATATTTAACATCATAATAACCTTAACAATCATTATCTTCTTTTTTTGTAATACTGATCAAAATACTTTATTTAACTGCTATTTTAATCTCATAACTTTTTTACAATGTATTTATTTTCTATTCTTTATCTATAAATGAAATTATTTTGCTAAAAGGCAAACGTTGAACCTTTTAAGAACTTCCTACTCAAAAACGAAAACATTACAGTAGTCAAGACAAACAAAAAGAAAGAGAAAAAGAAAGTCAAAATAGTAGGCAGTAATAGGTGTACGCAACAGTAATAGATAAATACAATCATTATTCAATAGTAGATTAAGAAAATTAAGTAATAACTCTATTTGAAGTATATTATTAAAAAGTTGGTTATGTTTAATTAAAATTTTGTCGGAATTATTGAGTACAAATGTATTTTCATGTAATTAAATTTATAGAGATTAATCTTCTTAAGCTCTTTATTTCAAATTTCTTAAACTTACAGGCAATAAAATAATTATTATAATACCCTTTAGTAAGAAACGCAGCGTAAATTTGAAAATTAGCAATGGTTAGCTCAAATTAAATTAAAATTTATATTAATAAGCTTATACTGTAGTTGTGGGACGCAAATCTCTTAACATACGCTGCAATAATAGCCATAATATTTATGTATCATTTGAACGAATTCGTAAACGCATTTAATATTACCTGAGGGAAATTTTCTATTTTAATAGCATTACACGTACCGTTTAATTAACAAATTGTGAACATTTTTTTGAACTGTAAATGGAATTTTGGTGTAACCCTTTTAGTTTGTTATTAGTTTTTAAAAAACTCAGAAATGTGTAGTATTAACGCATTGAGCAATAAATTAAATGGAAAATTATTATTGATTTTCCAGTTTACCAAAACATTTACATTACCCATAGTCTTCTTATTTCATCTACATTTTACTAAATTATTAATAGAAGAGTTTAAATTGGTCTTCAGATTTTTATTTACCACACGTCACGAATACTATTATTGTTGCAATGAGATATGTATTGCTTACGTGCTCATCAAAATTAGCTTTTTTACTTTCAAAAATGTGGAAAATAAATTTTTCGGTTATCTAGTAAATAATTTTGTTTATAAAAATACGCCAAATATTTAGATATTTATTTAATAAATCACGAGGTTTTTAACTCCAGTAGTATTAGTAATAATAATAATAAATAATTTATTTTTTCCAAACTTATTTAATTTCGTTTAAACGGCTACTTTATTATTCTGAAAACTAAAGTTTTTATTTAAACTTTATTAAACAAACTTTTTCCACCAGTGTTAGTCGCTTCGTTTTTTTATCGCGAATAAAACAAAAACAAAATAATAAAACAAAAAGCTATATATTCTCCAGTTTATTTGGATGAAGCGAAAAAAGTGTTGAGCAATTCGCTATTTCTCGACATCATTCGATTAGCGTTTGAGCGCATTTGAGAAAACAGAGCGTACACTGTATTTGACAGATGAAAATAGGGATTGTGTTTGGGCGAAGAGGCGGCGAAATTGTTTTTTAAGGCTTGAATAATAATAATAATACCGTATTATATCGGGGCTATAAAGAAACATTGGAGAGGAGACGTAATACTGATATATATAAATATATTAAAAAAGAGATAATAATAAAATAGGCAACAACAAGGCGCGCATTATATTGCGAATATTTGTAACTTATATCATCACCACTGTGTGTGTGTATGTATGCATGTGTGCGAATGGTAGTGAGAAAAAAGTGATACACATCCTATCATACTCTCTGAGAATAAGCAGAGGATAAGCGGCATAACGCGCTCCTGACGAGTGAGACTGAAAAACTTGAAAATTGAAACTTTAAGACCTTTTAGTTATTCCTATATATACCATCGATAAGTAAAGAGGCTTTATATTATTTGTATAAGAAAGTGAAAAATCTTTTTTTTTTCAAAGTCTCTCGTCTCAGGTATTGTTTGCTTAGAATTAGTATATCCGTAGAGAGAAAAAAAGAAACGTTTAGATAAAACATCGTTTTTTTCAACCTAAATATTTGAGATAAAAAATCTAATTCAACCGGAATTATATTAACAATTTTTTTTAATCAACAAAAAATTATCAAATAAAAAAATGCAAGCATCATCCGCCGTAAGAAATTACTGTGTTCTACTCGTATTGGCCAACATCTGGCTTGACATATGTGCAAATCAAATCCCATTCGACGCTAACAATTGGCTACTACTCGAAGAGCAATTGGGGCAACAGTTATCGCCGTACAGGAGACACCAGAGATTACCGTCGGATAAACCGTTCGACATCGACGCGTTAGTGAAGAGTCGCCAGAGTCATCTGCGAGCCTCGGATGGCATTCGCTTTCGGCGCAGCGGTAGCGGTGAAGACGATTTCAGTCGCGGAGACCTGGAATCGGCGCTTCGTTTGCGGGAAAAGTTTATGAAAGTGTCCGATGGAATCCGATTCAAAAAGCGTGAAGTATTTAATAAGCAATTAAATAATTATTGAGAATTTATATAAAAAATCTATTATTTTTGTTTGAATTTTTTTTATTTTTCGTTTTTTTATGGTTTATGTTTATTATTAATTAAAACGAAATGATTATATATATATATATATATAAGAATATAGAAATAATTACATATCTTGTTATTTAATTTTAATAGCTTTATAGAGAGAAAAATAAAGTGTTCAATAATTATTTATTGTAAAGTAGCAGAAATATTTTAAAAGTATAATGAGTTTTGTTTTTCGTTTTGGAAATTATTTTTACTATTCGTATACTACACTACGCCTTTCAGTTAATTTGTTACTTATAATCAGAATAATTAATTGTCCAATTAAACAGAAAAATCATTAATATTGAATGAAAAAAAACGGTTCTTACTTATTGAAATAAATTATAATATATATATATAATAAATGTAAGAAATTTTCTTTGTAAAAAATAAAACTCTACTTTAAAAGATAAATTTTAATTAATCTGGTATTTTATTAATTGTTTAAGAAAAGTGCAAAATTTTCAAAAAAAAACTTTTATGAAATAAATAGAGCAAATATTTATGCACAATGTTTCTCAAAACTCAATTTATTAGGAAAGATTTGACCACTAGATACACTATTACAGTACCAGTGTTCGTAACATTTCGCATGATAACAAAAATACTATTTACTAACACTTTTCGTTGGATACCCTAACGGCTAAATGAGTTTAATTATTAGGGCATTACACCGTATTTAATGTGTAAAATATAATTTGACTATACGTGAATCGAAACTCATTATCAAGTTTCACTGACACGAGTTCCCGAGTCTCATGGGCCACTCAAGCGTGCGCTACTCTCCAGTTTCAAATTAATTTTCGGCACAAAATTATCGTTAGTCAATAAACAAACAACAGACGCGCAGCACTACTTTATTCGTTAATTTAATTATAGCGCTAATATCCCGAAACTAAAAAGCGTCATTAATCCATCGCACAAATTGTAGCGTTAATTGATGTGTTAAAACACCCACGAATGCCGAATGATAATGAATTTATATTTTTTTGTGTTTTCATCATTTCGATATTTCCTCGCTTGAAATTAAATACTACTATCAATAGGCGGTAAACATATTAAAGTAATTGTGTTTCAAATCAAATAAATAATTTTTTTTATTTAATCAATCATTTACTATTAAGATATAAACTAATAACATATTGTGCTTCGGATTTGAAAATAACACAGAAAAACTATAATTTAACAAAAAAATTTTTGTTTGGTTCAACAGTAAGTGTGTCATAAATGTGCGGCAATAAAACTCATTTCTTGATTAAAAAAAAATATTTTTTTAAGAAAGAAAACCTGAATAGTAGGAAATCAAAAATAAATGTCAACTTTTAAAGGTATTTTGTCACATATTATATAAATAAATATTACAATTTTATAGAATAATTACATATTTTTAGAATATTGAAATTTTTCGTTAAATTCAAACAAAAATTAATTATTTATCGCTACTATAGAGGTGTTGTATAGTTGATGACTTCGTGCCTATTCTTACAGTTTACACTTTGATTCGCGTTAACAATTTTAATTTGTGCCTTTTCGTCCACAACCACACCGATTATCATATCAGTGTTGTCAGCCATTGATGGATTTTGCGGCACTGCTTCTATTTTCCATCCTGTGGGTACTGAACCCTAGAATACCAATGACATAATAAAATAAATATTAACAAAAAATAAGTTAAGAAATAAACTAAAGATTTAAACCATAGAAAATATACACGATTACATGCTGTCTACAGAATGTGTACTTAATAAGAATCCTAGCAATATTATATTTTAAAAAATTCCGTTCAAACTTAAAGTGATTATTTTTATTCTTGAATTGATAAGTTATTTGTGAAACTATCTCATCACTAGTGTAGCGTAGGTGTAAAGAAAGTTTTAGGAAAAAATACCCTTATTATATTAATCTGCCAATAACTAGATAGCGTAATGTTTAAAAATAATAAGACCTATCTATCAGCAAAAATTCTAATAACTAGATTCAATGGAAAATATTAAAGAGCTAAAAATAATAAATTCGGTGTTTTTTTATATATTTATGAGATACGACATAACAAAACCAATTGTTGCATAATAGTTATCTAGAACTATCGGTTTTCGTCATTATAATTATTTCTAAGTTGATGCCGTAAGAAATTCATGTCATGAGCATATATTATGGTTTTATGTAAAATAATATTTTTTGTAGTTCATTATTATATAAATACCGGTATATGAAAAAGCAATTCTAAAAATTTTAAAAAAGAGAGTAACTGAAAGTTTATTCTTATGTAATACGATTACGAAGAAATATCGAACACTGTTTTTTTCTAAATAATGAAATAACAATGTCTAGTTTGAAATCAAATAGACATTCGTCCCTTGAATAAACTTTAACGAATACACACCTCAGCACACCAATCATCTTCGGGTAAGTAAATTGTGACCGGTATTGTGTACGATTGATTTTGGTTCGTGCATAGACGACACTTGGGCACGTAAAACTGTTCCTGATGAAAGCCTAGCACCCATGGTTCGCTCCTAGAGGTGGCCCGTATTTGTTTTGGTAGAATTACCGATACCGACATGTAATGCGTTAACTGGGGAATATATCCTTTTAAAAATATAAAAATAATTGCTCCATTGACTAATTATTTTTGAGATATTGAAACTTTGAATAATACTTGGGATAAAATCAATTTCGGCAAATAAAGGCCGGCCACGAGTTAACACGTACGACGACGACTGTTCGTAGTATAGTATACGAACTTCTTTAATGGCATTGTTTTCTTCTAAATATAGCAGCGAAAAAAATGATGCGATAGATAAAAAAATTGCAACATTAAATTAAATTAGTTTTTCAGTAAATGATAAAATACGATAGCTATTCAGCGTTTATTATCGATTTAGTCTGAAAATTTACGGAGGATTTTGTTCGCAGAAACAATTTTTTAATAAAAAAGTCTGATTATCTAATAAAAAGCTCAGCAAATTTTATTTTCATATAACATTTTATTTTTTTTGTTGCTGTTGACACTTACTTACATCAACCAAATCAGTAATAATGCCGGAATAGGCTAACTTCAGCATAATAGCTATCGATGACAGCGAAATAATTGTGAACAACATGTTAATGGTGAGAGAATAGGGTATAGTTTTTCACCGCGTTTTCACTAAATATTTACTTTTTAGCACTTAATTAGCGTTGACCTATAGATAGCGAGATCAACGCATCTTTCACTTTTATTTAATATAAATTCCAGCGAAATATAATTTAGAATATTATTGATGCCAAAAAACTATGTATGCAAAAATATGTCAAGGATTGCGAAGTCAACGAGTAATAATCAAATTACTAATAAATTAAACACAAAAGAAGTAGTTCGCTATTTATTCACATTTTTTCGTAAATATAGCGAAGATAAACAAACTGATCACAAAAGAGTGAACATTACCACAAATTTTTTTGATATATTTCGATTAATTTTGACTATACTTTAAAACAACTTTATTGAAACTCACATAACTCACAAAATTGCACGCTTTATTACAAAAAAAGTTTTCACCAAAAAAACAGGAGTCTCTATTATTTCCCGCAGACTTCTATTAGATTTGGCAATACCAATATTCATTAACAAACTAATTTCTTTCGCTGTGTGCGTATTGATTTTATTTGATCTGCTGAAGATATATAAGTTACACCACCAGTTATTTCACGCTTCCTGTATAACCTTGTTTAATATCCTGCGTATATATAAACTAATATATGTTTTTTATAAGTGAATATATACGTGTATTGTATATTTATACTCTTTTATCACAAAATTTTGTTTCTATTTTTCTGGACATATTTAAATTTTCAAAAAAAAACACAACAATAACAATAAAATAAAATAATAAATTATTCTTTTGTTGTTATTGTTGTATGAATTGTCTCGTGACGACAAGGTTAGTGACAGTGATGCACACGCTCGGTGCTCACGCTCGCGCTCGGAAAAAATGACACTCCACTCGCGCTCACGCTCGGGTAAAAAGAAAAAGATCGTGCTCAATTTTTTGAAACGCGCGAGCGCTGAGTGTAAACCGAGCGTAAATATAAATGGAGACTTAATATAAAAATTTTAAGCCTAATTAATATAAAATTATTTTTAATTATAAATAAAAATAAAGAATATTCACAATTTTTAAAAGATTTTTATATACTTTAAATTTTTTTTGTTTGTGCTAAAATAAATTCTTTTTTAAAATAAAATTTTTAATTGAAATACCCTAAATTTTCAACGATTGCCCGCTGGCTATACAATTTAAAAAGTGATTTTTATCAAAAATGTGCGGGCTATACAAAAAATTTTTTCTTTAAATACTTTAGGTATGAGAACATACAAATTATTTATTAAAATTCCTAAAATTCTCTGAAATAATGTTATATTCGTTACTACTGTATTATATTAAATAGAATTTAACTCTTCCTCGCATGTGTTTTAAGAATCCCTTGATTAGCATTATGTTAGTGTTTACAAAGTTATAGATCAAAATTTTTGCCAAACTTTATTTATGAGAACTAAATTGTAAGATGCTGGCTATACATGAGTGCGGGCTATCGTTGAAAATTTAGGGTTATCAATTTTCAAAATTAATTTTATGAGCCTACGCTCGGCACACTCGCTCGCATTCATCACCCGACGCTCAGCGCTCTCGCTCGGTAAAAATTCAACGCTCGGCGTTAGCGCTCACCTCCGAGCGCCATCCGCTTGAACGTTGTGCATCACTAGTTATTGATTGTTAGTCAACTGTTTCGCAAACAATTTTGCGAAAAATCCTTTTAACAAATCAGGTTTTTAGAAATTATGAAAAATGTTTTATTTTCTCGATTCTAATACAATTTTTATCCCTTAAGGTTCGTTTTTTTTGTTGCTAACAAAATTGGAGAACTAAGACCTTTAATGAAATAACTTTATTTTGTGAATCTGTTTTGTTTTTATTATTATCTTCTGCATTGTAAGTATCGCTTCAATCGAAAAAATAACATAAAAATGGTAATAAAATCAAACAAAATAAAACTTGTTGTGAGGATATTCAATAATATTCTTCGTTTAAGTAATCGAAATCGGCTATCAAATTAGATAAAATGTTTTTTCTCTTTTTTAGGGTCCGATATATAGCAATATTTATTGTTTGGTATTACAATCGGATATAATTTTGATTCAGATTTTTAAAGGCTATTTCGTTACTATTTCTTTTCACTTTGAAATTAGATTTTTTTTCATTCATCCGTGTATCGACTTATTGGATAGTTTTTATTTTTTGTAAAGTCGTAACCGATAGTAATATTTTGTGCTTAAAATAAAAATAAATTAAAACGTATAAATCGAATTAAGTTAAAAGTGTTATAATTTGTTACCAAAAAAATATTTCTCATTTCAAAATCTAATTAGAAAATTAATAAAATTTTGATTAATTTAAGTATTGAATACGGATTATAAATGATGAATTGGCACAACTAGTACTTTTATAAAAAAATACAAAAATTTAAAATGATATCGTTTTAGAAAATTAAAGTTATAAATTGAGACATGGTTTTTAATGAACGAATAAATACAAAAGGAAAACAATTAATTTTGCTTTTTTAATGAGTTCAATAGACAATTGAAACGGCAGCAAACACTTATTGAAATCATATCAATTATTTTAATTTCAGTCATTAAATTTATACGTTTTTAAGTGAAAATAATCTATTTTATTATTCAAACACCTTTTGTATTGAATAAATGTGTTGACGTGTGAACATAGCGACTACATATATAAATACACATAAATTGAGTACTTTTTCCGATTTTCTTCGGCACATTTGCCAATAGAAACGTTATGATAAGGTTACGTATAATAAAAGGGAAAAGATTTTCTGCCGAAATTGATGGGATAAGTAGTTTTTGAAAATTGGTCTTTATGTCACTAGTGTTATGTTCGCGAACTTTACGATAATTTGAATTCTGTTCGCACTAGAAAATCAATTTCAAGCAAATAACTTTTTTAAACCCATTCAACTGAATGACTCTCTCTCTCTCTCTCTCTCTCTCTCTCTCTCTCACTCACTCACTCACTCACTCACTCACTCTCTCTCTCCTCCGCTCTCACGCATTCATCCGATGATAGAGAATTGTGTGATCGCATCGCATGGGAAAATATCAGAAACTGAACTTTTTTCTATTATTAAATCAAAAAGAGAATACGACTACGACTACGACTTTCTCAGTTTTTGCGTCTATTTTTGTTTTTTGGTTATGAAGTCAATATAGAGCTAATAGATTAGATCTATACATACAGATGATATGTCCGCATTCAGAAATAAGTAAAATTAAAGACTAAAGTGTACATTCGAGAAATATTTAAGTGATCTTCTTTCGTATAGATAGTATTTTCGCTCACTTTTCCGATATGATAGTCTAACGCTACTTTTTCTAGTCTACATCTTTTATATAACGTTATCTATATGTATGATTATGACAATTTTTGTTTGTTTTTATGACATTTTCCGTTTTATTTATATAATTTTTATTTTTGTCGATTTAGTGTGTTATGTATAGTCGTTCTTGTTTTATTATTAATAAAGTAATAGAGGAGAACACATTTATGGTAATAAAGCGCGTCATCTTAATTCATTAGAGACCAAAAAACATATGATGATTCTATAGATGATGATGAAAATAAATCTTTCGACACGGAATCATTATTTTTACGATAGCTATTTATAGTTCTCTAAGTTAGTTGACAGCAAATTAGTTAAAATGTATTAACTGTATGTGGTTTGCTCTGTTGAACATGATTCCGCAATTATTTTACACAATTTCAATAATTAACGAGAACTTTATATAAGCAAAATCTTTTTTACTACATATCAATAGGTGTTATTTATTCCGAATACAATGAATATTAGTAAGTATTGAGATAAAGTTTGGTAATTTTTAAATACTGGAAGATTTCAAAATTTTTTCTTTTTTCCTGGAAGTTCACTGGGAGTAGTTTTGAGAGCTGGAGATGATGGAGCGGAGCTAGCTGCAGCCCGAGCTGAAATTCAGCTCTTGTTTTAGAGTATTAGAGCAGCATAAATCAGCTCATCTCACAAAGGATCAGTTCATGCTTAGCTCAGCTTTCAGCTGATTGTTTTGTTTTTTAAAAGTATGAAATATGATTTAAAATTAAAAAACGATTGAATAAATCAATTAATCATTTAATTATTCGTTATTATGATATTAATGTAATTTTTAAAATATAATTTGTAAGTATAATTGAAAATTTTTATACAAAAAATATATAAAATGACTAATTCCAGCTCATCAGCTCAGCTCAGCTCCGATAAAATCCAGCTCAGCTCATACTACAATGAGCTGTTTACTAAATCAGCTCAGCTCTAAAAATTTATTATTAGATCAGCTCAGCTCGCAGCTCAGGTTTTCGAGCTGATTCTTATCACTAACTGGGAGAAACAAATTTTTTTCTAAACTTATTTCATATATCAACATTTACCCTAAAGTTACAAAAGTAATTTTTTAATGTACACAAAAATTCATAAATAAATATTTATAAATTTGGCAATAGGTTTTTATAAAACTTTTACATTGATATATAAATTCTGGGACATTTGCATATATAATACATTAATATGATTCTGGTAAATGCTGATAAATTCATATTACACGAATGAGAAAAGGATATCGATTCTGGTATTATTTATAACATTCATTCACCGCTTATTAAAACACACCGAACGAAATGAATTGAAAATCTTATAACTTTCAATAAGTTTCAATCAATAGCATAAGATATCAAATTACTAAACAGGTGTATTAAACATTTAAAATTTATGTTAGAAAGTCTATGAATTCAAAAATTATATAATAAAATAATTAAAAATTTTGCTATAAATAAAACGGCCATAAAAATGATGAAATATCTAAAGTATTTTTGTTTCTTCTACATATTTAGCACACACGTCATAATTATCTACTACTGGTTTATAACCACATACATGCAAAGCAATGTGAATATCAAAAACGCGAATAACTACCATTTCTACGGCGATAGCAATTACTGTAAACTGGGACTCGATATTAACGCGGATATATTGAAATTGATAAACATATCGAACGCGAACGACGTTCAACTGTTTATCGTAGAATTTAATCGACTCAGCAAATATGTAAATGAGAGCGACTTAGATATGTTAAACAAGCAAATCTTTTTCGATTCGATCGCCAACACGAACATAACAGCCGCTACTGTTAATGAGATTAGTTTCGGTGTTTTAGACGATACTATTCACCAAAAGAAATTTGTATGCGAATATTACAATGAAAAAAAGCGCAAATGCGTTTCACTTAATTAAATTAAACGATTAAATAGACGTTTTTTTAATTATAGATGAATTTTTTAGATGCTCTTCAATCCGTTGGTTTCCAGTGTTTAAACACTATTCAAAGCAGTATATCTAATGTGTCGCGAAATAATAATGTCATCTTTCAGTTGCGATACGATTGCGTTAATCGTAACACAAAAGTGCATTTAATCAAGTTTATGAAAAGACACGATTTTTATTGGTTTATTGAGTTAACAAACGCCGGTTTGGTATACACTGGCAGTTACAGCGATAGCAATGAGACTGAGTTTGTATCAACGTTTGATGCATTCGAGTTGAATAAATGCTATATCAATGATATTCGATGGTATTTACCGGAAGATATTCGATATTTCATGGCACAAACGAAAACATCGCGATTAGTTTCGTGTGACTTAAACACCACTAAACAGTTTCGCAGTAAATATCGTTACGCTGCAAACGTGAATAACGTAATGAAATATAAATTCATAAAATTACTGAAAACTTTTAAGCAACTGATGAAAAACGAATTAAAACAGTTCTGGATTATTGGCGGAACTTTATTAGGTTTAAAATTAAATCTTAATTAATTTATTGAATGGATTTGACTTAAAAAACATTTTTGTTGATCGAAATACAGGATGGCTGAGACAATGCTCTCTGTTTACTCATACCACTGATGTTGATTTTGTAACGTGGAGTCAGTACGCGTCCGAACAGTTTGCCGAACGATTGATCAACAGTAGCAATGAAAGCCATTTATACTTGAAGTCGATATACGGATTCATAGACGAAGCTTACGAGATGTCATTCTCGTTCGATGGCTTATCGGTAGACTTATTCTATAACTACGAAATTACTAACGAAACGTATTCAGTGGCAACACATGTTAAGGACGCATATAAATATAGTTATTATTCTCACCCAAAGTATCAGTTATGTTCTGCCGAACTGTACGGAATCATTGTTAATGTTCCGTGTAATCCAAAACTTGTTATCATAAATACTTATGGGGAAAACTGGACGCTTCCTATTGAAGACTGGGACTGGTATGAGAGTCCACATAATAAAGGAAAGGATGTTTACTGGGATAAGGAAAGGAAGAGTAAAGCGTTTCAAACATTTCGTTGATATAACTTATTTCTGATCATCTTATGAGTTGAATAAAAGATTAAATAATAACCATAGACTAAAAGTGTATTATATATGTTTTATTAGAATTTGGGAAAATAAAAGTTAAGCATATAAGTTAATTTTTTTACATTTATTACTTTAGTATTTTTTGAAAAAATATTTATTAAATATATCAAGTTTTTTAGCTCTATTTACCGAAAGTATTAATTGGATTTTACATGTCTGTCTGTCTCTAAAATATATATTTACTAAGGAACTTGTAAAATGACAAAAAATCAGATAAAGGCAAAAATAGGTGTATATATAATTACTCTTAATTTTAATATATAATTACTAGGGACGCGAAAATCGTTAGAAAAAAGGGTGCAAAATAGTTTGTTAATCGTTATAAAAAATTGATTAAATCGTTAGAAAAATCGTTAGAAAAAACTTATAGTAAAACTGCAATATTAATAAAATTAGAGGATGGGGTTCATTAAAAAATTTCAAAAAAGTATCGAATAAGTCAAATCTCATCAGATTTAAAAGACATTAATTTGATTTTCTTAATTAAACCTTTTTTATTAAAAATATTTATTGTATTTTTTTCCATAGAGTACCTAAAATACGCCCCTTTATCAAAACTCTTCGGATTTTAACGACAAATTTTTTAGTTTATCAACTTTAAAAGACAAAATTTAAAATAAAATTGCGATCGTTTGAAATAAATAAAATCGTTAGATATATTTAAAACCGTTTGTTTCGTTAATTAAATTTCGTTTTTTTAAAATTTTTAAGTTAAATACCAATTAAATATACGTTTTCACATCAATTTTGAGTGGTTTTAAGAAATCGTTAATTAACGATTTTCGCGTCCCTAATAATTACTGTATATATAAATAGAGTTTGTGCATCATAAGAGTAGATAGAAATCAATGCAAATATTTTAGCCTATCATAGTGAACGCGTTTGTATTAAAACATACATATCAAGAATAAACTACGTTATACAATAATTTATTATTTTCTACTGATACCAATTTGTCATTCTTTAACCACTCATCCGATTTGCTTATGACTGATATCAATTGGTTCTTTCAGTTATAACTTATAAGCTTTCCAACGATATATAGATTGTTAACGGTTTCAGTTGATCCAAACTGGATTAAATATAAAACAATTGGATCAGTTAACAATATTTATATCATAGGAAAGATAATTTTTAAATGGATTGATTGGCATTGATCTTAAGCAGCTTCACACTGTAAATATACTTGCATATAAAAGTAAAACCATTCAAACATTTTAAAAATAATATTTAGTATATTTTGTATTGCATTAAATAGCAGCATACGATAACACTATATCTTAATATTAATAAAAGTTTTATTTGGTAAAAAATGAATTGATAATTATAATTAAAGCTCGGAATTTTACATTAAACATTTTTTAGCCCTTTTTCGGGAATGAACTAAGAATTTTTTTTGTCAATTTTACTTTTAATTATAAGCTCTTTTACAGACTTTATAGATCAATATAAATAGATCTTTATGACTATAAAAAATATAAAGTATTTTTTAATTATTTTCAACTTTTTAAGAAATTTTAATTCAAATTTAATGAGTTTTTAAGACACAAATAAGAAAATTTTCTATTAAGTTTTGAAAGTTTTAGAACCGCTTTATTTATTAATTTTTTATTAAGAAAAAAGTTAAGTAATTATCTGGTTTGTAAAAATAAATAAAAATTATAACCAAAATAATAAATAAATATTTTAAGGTTTTTTTCAATATTTATTTATTATTTTGTGATAATGTAGTCGTCAATTTTATATTTAATAACTTATGCCTTTAAGATTAATATTAGAATTGCTTTAAAGAAGCGATAAAAATTTCCAAAAAACAGTAAAATAAAAATTTCTAGAAATCAATATTTTAATTGTTTTTAGTAAATATATAATCAATATTCTCACATAAGAAAATAAAATATTTTCTTAGCTCTAATGATATAGATTATAAGCATAAATTCTTAATAGTTAATTTTTATAAGTTAAGTTGAGTATTGAAAAATAATTATTATATAATAAACTTTAATTAATATTTAATAACACTTATTAAAGTAAATCACATCAATTTATCCCAGAAATAGATTTTGTCATTGTTATGAAATAACATGTAATTCAGGTGTTTTAAAAATATTCTCATATTATAATTTCTCGAATTAACGATTTTACTTTAAGTAAATTATGATTAACACGAATATGTGACATTAAATTTAGATTAGATATACCTGTATCTAAAACTTTAATATTATTATTCATTCATAATAATTTCATTTAGTTTATGAAAATTTAATAGGTTTGTGCTGAATTTTTTCAATAAAAATTGTTTTTTTTTGGTAAAATAACTGTATTGTTAATGATATTTCAATATATATACCCTGACTATTGTACCTCAACATATTGTAAAATAATTTTATGTAAAACAGTGACATTTATATCCTTTTGAAAATATAATACATTAAATGATAAAATTACAAAAGTAAATTGATTATCTTAATAATTATTGCCTAAACTTATAATAATTAAAGATAATGATACGCTAAACAAACATTTAAATAAAATTTGTAGTAATATTGTAAAAGAACTGATAGCATAAATTTAATAACATAACATGCCATATATTAATATAAGTAAACCATTGCCGTTATATATGATCATAGAAAATGCTGGCAATCACTTCTATGAGATAGGATTGTGGCAGTTTAT
>JAQGAW010002035.1:0-16560 GCA_034698025.1 Phthiracarus crinitus | reverse complement strand
ATATTTAATTATTTTATATTAATATTTTATAATTTTGAGTTTTTATACTTCAAAAAGTATATTAATAAATATTATAACTTTTCCAAATTTAAATTGCTTTATATTTTGTTTTTAATATAAAAAACTGTATAGTATTAAAAATTTTACTGTTAAAATTTATTTAACTTTTTAAAAATTTAGAAATATCCTATATAATATTAAGCTTCAAAAACATAAAAGTAATATAAAAAATTACTGACATGAATCTAATAAAAAAAATTATAATTATATGATTCATAAAATAAAATTATTTTAAAGTCTAAATAATGTTTTAAATGGAATTTAATAAATTTATTGAAGAATTTCCAACGTCTGTTTTTTGCTACAAAAAAATTTATTTTTAATATTTTTACTATCACACAAAATTATGTGCAATTTATTATCACAATAACAAACTTAATAATAAGCAACATAATGTTGTACTTAGTTAGTGGTAAACAACAAATGAAAATTATTTTCAGAAACTATTCAGAAAAACCATAAAATTGTATAGAATATTATATTCAATACGAACTGATCAAACATACCATTATTCGACAAGGAAAGAGATTAAATATAAGTTATTATTAATTCAAGTATTCCAATCGTTGTTCAACATACGAATACCAATAATAAAGGAAGTGGAAAGTTTAATAATGCTTGATCCGTACTTATCAGATTTGAAAGTATTTACGGAACCACAAAATTTATCATAATCCGCTAAATTGTTCATTCAAGAAGAAGTGGTCTTAAATGAAATGGAATGGCCTGATATGGTTAAATAAATATATAGAAAAAATTATTTATTTTTTTTGAAAATTTAATTATTAATTTATAAAAAAAATAATATATATTAAATTACATATTTTGTATTATATATATTAAATTAAATTAAAAATAATATTTATAATAAACAAATGTTTAACAATTATATAGTTTAATTTAATTTTTTTTGAATATAATGTTTTTCATTTTAAACAATTTAATTTTACAATTAAAAAATTGTAAGAATTGAATTCAAAAATTTAATACAACAAATATTTTTTATCGTTTATAACTAATAAAATTGTTAAGTTTTTATTGTTACTAAATATTAAAACGATATTAATTTTGGTTGATTATTGAATTTAACATTATTTTTAATTTATACGAAAATAATCATATTAATATATATATTTTTTTCTTAATATAGACTTAAATTATTTTGAATAAAAATAAGAGATTTTTCTGTCATTACGTTTATACTTTCCACTTTTATACTGTAAATGCATTTTCCTATAAATAATTTAATTTCTTGTAAGATTTATCATTTATTATTTAAACTCAAATATTTAGCTTTAAATTTTTCTATTTAATTTGATTTCAAAAAAAATATAATAAATAATTAATGCCTCTTTCTTTTACAAAAACAATATTATTTCATTTCAAAATATATTATAAATTTATCACGAACTTTATCAAAATCCAAATTTATTTTATGTATAATAAGTTTGCACAATAAATGAATTAATATAGATATGTATTAAATAAATAATAAATTTAGGCAAAAATAAGATAAAGTATTAAACATTTTCAATTTTATGACCTTAAAAAATTTTTAAATATAGTTTAATTACTTAAAAAGTTTTTGATAGATATTAATCTATTAATAGAAGTCTTATTATATTTCTATAAAGTATTTCTATTAAATTTTCTTTATAGTTAAAGATTTAAAAACACATATAAAATAATGGTTAAAAAAGTCTAATCATTACTGTAATTCAAATATAAAGCTTAAAATAATAATTCGGTTTTCATTTTTGTCATAACATTCATTTTTGATTTTTGTATAAAATTTTATTGCTGTCAATCTTTTACTTACTAATTTTAATCGGTAAAGATATTGATTTTAATGGATTTAAAAGCTCATTTTAAGAACAAAATATATTTATCTGAATCAGTAGTCAAATTATATTGCAATAATAATTTATGATAAAAAGACGTAAATTTAATAGATATAAAATTCCTTTTCATTAAATTGATATTGTAAAAATATTTTTATAATATAATTTAATTTTAAAAGAAATAAATTATTCTGTAATGAATTTTCTTTCAAATCAAATTTAGATTTTTAAACCGGTTTATAAATGTTGTACATTCATCTTATTTACTTTATATTATTACACTAATAAATTATTTTTTAAAATATTAATTAGAATTAATTATTTTAAAATAGTGAATTGATATTTATTTAATATGTGTCTTATAAAATTAAATTTAGCTTTATTAAATTATTTTATGTAAAAAATCAACTATTTCATAAATTTTAATAAAAATTATAAAAAATTTTGCAACTAAAAAATTTATTTATATTTTTTTAAAAATGAGAATTTTTGGTAGTATCTTCTATGTGCTTTTATTTTATTTACAAGTTACATATCATTATATTCAAAGGATACTAATAAAAGTTATTATTTTAAATTGTTTATGTTTATAAATGTGTAAATAATTGTGGTTAATAAAATAACAATCTAATACATCTTTGTATTTAAGACATAAAAAATTGATTAAATAAATTAATATTATTAAATCTATAAAACTAAATTTACTACATTTTGTTTATTACTTAATAAAGCCGTTAAATAATGTGCCCGCTTACTATATACTATTTTTTTATTTAATATGAATATCTTTATTATGGGAAAAAGATCTTTCGATATCAAATGAGACAAGTGGTTTAAACATTGTTTTTACTAGAAATTCCTTTTTTTACTTTTTATAAACAGTCATTCAAACGATAATTTATTCTTAATTATCATTCCAATTTAACCAAATAATAATCAAGCAAAAATTTTTTAACTTCTTCAAAATATATAAATTACGTAATAAATTGCATTTTCAGAGGTTAACTGTAAAATTAAATATTTTCTGAAAAATAAATTGGTCTTAATATGATTATTTTAATGTATTCTTACTCATATTTTATAGTATTAATAGTTGTCTGTCCATAAAAAGAAGGAATTTCCTGAATTGGGCCACTAGTTATAATATTATATTATAAAGAAAAAATATCAAAATATACCTGGGACAGATAGGATTAAAAACTGAAACTTTTTTAAAAATATTAGCTAATAAAATTTTATACTTCTTTTATAATATTATAATTGTTTTATATTTCATTTCGATAACAATGTCAAACACAAATCATCAATAGCATTAAACAAAAAAATATTTTCAATCATTTCTTTAAATCAA
This sequence comes from Phthiracarus crinitus, assembly GCA_034698025.1. NCBI lineage: Eukaryota > Metazoa > Arthropoda > Arachnida > Sarcoptiformes > Phthiracaridae > Phthiracarus > Phthiracarus crinitus. The sequence continues at coordinate 13,308 of JAQGAW010002035.1, read as the reverse complement.
AAATTAAGTAATCGTTTAAAATATGCTTCTTTATTAATTTACTCGTAATTTACTTGTTTTAAAATGTAATTGAAATATAAAAAGTTAGAAAGTCATATAATACTGATTCGACACATTTTTAGCTGACTTTCTTGAAAAGAAGTATAGCTTATGGATTTGACCATGTCAGTCCGTCCGTCCGTCTGTCTGTCTGTCTGTCTGTCAGTCTGCCCATATGTTCGCTTTCTCTATATTAATAAAGGGATTTGATATCTTGTGAAATATTTGCCAAATGTCTAATCTATGAATATAATATAATCCATTATAAAGTCAGCTCTATGTGAATATGTCGTTCTTGTTTTAATTGTAATAATCTAAAGAATGGTGTAAAAACTAAACAAAAATTTAAAAATATTAAAATTTATTTGATCCAAAGGAGAAAATCAGATTTTAATGCTTTTCGAAACAATGGTAAATATCTGTTTTCAAAAATCAATTAATGTTAGTGATTTTTGGGCATGATAAGTTTAATATTTTTTTGGGACATTGACTGAACTTCTTTAACAAATTTATTTAAATGGATTGCCGATAAAACAACTTTTATAGACAAAATTTTAATAAAAAATATTTCGGTAATCAAACACTAAATTAACAAGTGTCAACGAATTAACGAAATTAGAATTACAATTTGACACGTATTTAATAAAAGTGAAAATACATTAGATAAGTCTGCTAATCATTTCTAACAACTTTACTCGATTGATCTCAATTTTAATCTTCTAATTATTCCAATTTTTTTCAATATCAGCTCAATTGATTGTACGAACTATAAATCATTTGGCCGCTAAATGTGATCAAATATTAACAACATTTAAATATTATTTGAAAAACAAACATTTGAGTTATTACGTGCCATTATTAGAAATTCGTATGATCTTTATATTATATCATAAATTATATTATGATTTAATTATAATTTTAAAATAATAATTATTTAACTAATTTAGTATAGATTAAATTCTTAATATAGATCTTTTAAATTAGATCTAAAAAGATGTTTGAAAGCAAATGAAATTATTTTAAATAAATTAATCATATCAATAAGATTTTCCGTTTAAAAACATAGACCATAGATATCTACTAAATTGATCTATTCTAAATAAATATGTAAAATCCTAATGAATCTATTGATAAATATTAAAAAGATTTCATAGTTTACCCTAAATAAGATATTTTTCATTAAACTTAGTTTTGATTTATTTTAGTTTTTTGACAAAATACACAAAAATTAACAAAATTAAGTAAATATAAAATTAAAATTATACGATATAGAATATTTATTTTAAATATTTCAACGATTATTTAATTTATATAATTATTTTATTTAAGAATTTAATTAATTTTTTTTTAAATATTCGCTATTTAGTTTTTTTATTGCTAGTTAAAAATTTCCATATTTCTATATTATTAATATCTAAAAGAAACTTAAAATAAATTAATAGAATAAATCAACCGAAATTTACAACTTTCCATAGCTTTAATAAAAAATTGTATAAAATATTTTTTAAATTTAAATTTAATTTTAAGTCTAAGATTTTATTTTTAAAAGAAAATATTATAATGTTTTCAGTTTTAATTTTATCTTACGTGAAATAGCGTTAGGTTAACATAATTAAAACTGGAAAACAAATCTAAAAAATAAAATAAAATGTTTTTTCATATTTTATTTATCTTTTTGAAAAACAGTATAAGCTATTCTTACGAAATAAATTAATTTTCTTATCAATATCAATTATATTTAATAGTTATCACAGATATTTCAAAAATTTTCCAATTCAATATAGTTAACGCTTTACCTTCGTATAATTTTTAACAGAACAAGAAAAATACATTTCATAAAATAATATTATAACACAAAACAGCTCCACTTGTTAAAACAGTTATAATCATTATTTGTTTAATTTAAAGAAAATAATATTTATAACTCAAACAGAAATAAATAATTGAAATAACAAGATATTTAAATTTATTTTTTGTTCTGAAAATATTCTATTTTATTGCAAATAAATGAATAATATTTTCTTTTACTGTCATGTAAGCGATAAAATAAAGTTAAGGATTAATTATAATTATTTTTAATTCACAATTTATTTCTAAAAATACTAATTAATTTATCTTAAACTTTATTGGTTTAAATTTTTTTTAATATAATGACAAAATTTCAAATATAGCTTAATTTAAATATCAGTTCATAGAATATTCATAAAACTAACATTATATTTATTAAATTTTGAAATAAAATATGATAGTTGCTTTTCTATTATTTCATTTTTAATCAAATCATTTATTTGCAGTTCTAAATTTAATTTAATTACGTATTAATTTTTAACAGAACTTATAATATTTTTTACATAATATCTTATTATTTTAATTTATAGATAGAGATTTTCAGAATATTAATTTAATTAAGAATATTAAAAATTATTTTTCTTTGAAAAGCTTATAAGATATACATTAAATATTTGAATAGGTATTGAAAAATTTATTTTATTTATAAAGTTATTATTATTTTATTTTGTAATTAGAGTGACAGTCAATAGTCAACAGTCAACAGCTTATTACTCTAGTCATAAAATTATATCATAGATTATATTTTTAATTATTATATATATTCACATTTACTCAGTCTCTGTACTAAATTGAATATTTAAGGCTCACAAATACTCTATCCTTAATCAGTTGTTACCAATCATTAAACCAGTTCAATTTTAGCAATCAAGCTTAAGCATTCATTCTATCAATTGTATACTTTCATACAGTTAACAATCAACATGTGTAAAATAACTATTGTAATAATTCATACATTATTGTAATTGTTAACCTTAATTTGGTGTTAATAAAATTTTTTAATTTTGTGTCATTTGAATACGTTTTAAAATATACAATAAACTCAACGTAACTGATTCCAGTGTCGATAAACTAAAAGCAGTCTGGAGGATAGTAAACTGGTAAATTTAAAAATTTAATTTAATAATTTTATTTAAAAATAAAATAGTAAAAAGGTAAATCTGCAATAAGAATTAACAAAGATGTAAAATTCCTTTATATATAACTTGTGTCCAAAATAGAATTTTCAACTTAATATATAAAAACACTATATATAGAAATAAAAGACACAAAATTTTTAATATGCTTATTGTTGATTGTGTTGATTAGTGTTTAAAACGTCAATAGGTTTCTATAGAATAGTTGAAAAGTGTTAGTCGTTTTTTGGAAAAACAATAATTTAATCTTTTTTGAAATTATCGATGACTTTATTAGACGTTTCAAGAGATAATTCTGAGCAAACCTTTTTAATATTTTCTTTTAATTCTTGAATATTCGAAGGTTTTTGTAAATAACACGTGTTTATAATCAATAGCAAGACAATTATTTCTTTCTTATAGACAAATGAAAACCAGTTTTTATTTAGCCTTATGTTATACCTTATGAAATGTATGCATGAACAGATAAACGGAAAACTTATTTTTACACACGTTATTATCAAACAATTTTATATTGAATAAACAAAATTTTAAAATGGATTTTATTTATAAATTTATATATTTTAATATATAAAAAACATATAAGTTTGACAGAAAATGTTAATATTTAGTCTATGAAATAATATAAAAATAGTAAATAATAACCAGAGTTTAACATTTTATGCATATAACATTATCATCTACATATTGTTTTCTATACAATATATACAATTATATATTGTATAGTAAACACAAAAATTTAGTGAATTAACAATATTAGAATTAAAAAATATTAATTTTTATGAAATTTTAATTATATATTTAAACATATTTTACATGATAGTACATATTATATACTTAAATATTTTCCATTTTAAAGACGATTATTGTTTTAATCTAATTATTTTTCTTCTAAACTTGAACGAATTGTAGATTAAAATAGATTAATTTTTTTGAGGATTGTTTATACATTAAAATTTCAGTATAAAAATTTCACTGAAAAAAATTTTAGTTTCAAAATCATAATTTGGGGTAATAAAAATATTTAACTTTAGGCACAACACTAAATAATTTATCTGTAATTAAGATTCATTTATGATGTTTTATCAAACTTCTTTGGATATTTTTCGAATTTTACGAACATTTATATATACACATTTATTGTTTTTTCGTAAATAAAATGTTAGGCTCTGATAATAACTTAACTACTAATTTAAGATTTTAATTAGAATATTATAATTGTTAAATAATCGATTAATGGCTTTATTGCTATTTCGAAAAATTATAATTGGAAATAATTCGATGAATTTCTTTACCCTTATTTAAACTAAAATAATGAGGAAATATCATAACAATGGTTTCTAAGATATGATATCTCACGTAATAATACAAAACAAAATAATTAGTCATGTCATGTTTTAATACAGCAGTATTGCGTTGCAGTGTGTTATGTGTTATTTTCATGCGCTTTAATATATATTAGTTGCATATTAATAAAGTAAACAATCATAGATATATAAAAGATTATAAACGGGCCAAATTGACCACAACGTGTATGGGTGATAGCGAATGCCGACAAAACAAGTTATATATTAATTATAATTTGAATTAAACATAAATATTATACTATAAAAATTAATATATAAATATTGTTTGTTATAAGATAAAAATTATCCTCCATGTTTAAGTTATTCTATGTATATATTAAAAAGTGTAAAAAATATATATTTTTAAGAAAATTTTAATAGTTATCATTACACTACTTTATCAATCTACTTTTATATAAAAAAAGTTTTCATTTAATATTTAACATTTTGTTTATAATTTTAAACAATTAATTTTTTCATTTTTAAAGAAATTTTATATTTTTTTTATCAGTTTAAACTATAAAGAATAGGAAATTTCCTATATAATTATAATGAAACTAACGAAAAATACCTCTCTGAATTAACTGAAATAGGACATTATTAGTTAAATTATTTAATAAATAAAAAAAATTGATTAAATCCCTTAATATAAATTAAGAATCAATAAAAATTCTTGAGAAATATAAAGAAGTGGAAATCACTTATTAATAAATAAATTTAAAAATTTTTTTCATCTATAAATAAAAATTTAAATTTACTTAGTAGATTCCAACTGAACTCTAAACAATCTATAATGGATGTTTAAAAAGTAAATCAATATTTAACAAAGTTATGAATTTTTTTAAAATTAACTTAGTGTTGTTAAACTAATAATTTTTTTTATGGTTTCAATGGTTTAAAATCAGCTTAACAATTAATAATTTCTTATATTATAAAATAGTGAAATTAGGATATTATAATAATTTCATTTTAAATATAAATTTATCATAACATATATTAAAAATTTATAATTTGCTAAATTATACTTGAATACATATTTCTTTTCAGAAGTATACATAAATAGATTGTAATAATTATTTTAAGATTGTATTTCTTAAAATAATTACATTCTGAATATTATATAGATGTTCATGTTGTTACCTCCGAAGTCTTCTGCTTGAAACGTAGTTAGTTACAAACTGCAGCCTCGAGTACGTACTCAATGTTATTCCGAGCCAGACTAGGGTGTTATCCATTTGGTTTCTGAATTTGAAAAGATTTTCAACCAAACAATACGAATACCGATACGAGATATCGTTATTCTTAATATTATATATAAATTTATCAACGATTATATATATGGGAATTAAATATATCCTAAAAGGAATATCATAATATAAATTATTATAAAACAAGAAAGAGTATGAACATACACAATGAGCTCACTTTATATTATAAGTTAATTCAATTGTATATTATAAAATTTTGTGTATTAAATATTTTTGACATTTATTTTATTTATTATATTGTTGCACAAATATATCTTACTTTTATTTAAAGCAAATATAACTATATATTGTTCTAATGAAAAAAATTTATTTTTTTATAATATATTGTTGTAAATAACAATTCATTGACTGTATTATTAGTTTTGATTAATTTGTGTTTTAGCTTTCGTTGAGTAAACATCAAATAAATTGTCATTAAGCAATAACTAAATAGTATTATATCAGGGAATACAATTACGATTATGATTGGTTTTAACTCAAAATAGTTTTAATATTGTTATTTTAAACAATATATGATCCATTTTATCCTATTTTAGCATTACTTTATAGATTTTAACGCTATTCTTGATTATTTTAAAGCCATTTTAACAATCATATAATCAATTTTTAGACTTTTAAACCCATTTTTAGCCCATTTTATGTCCATTTTTTAGCCTTTTAAAACCCATTTTTGTCCTATTTTAAGCCCATATTAAGCCAGATAGGCGTCTTTTCAACAATCATTTATTGAAGATAGGAGTCTTTTTTTGTCTAAAGGAGTCTATTTTTGAAAAAAATCCCTTAATAAATATAAAGACCGGTCCACAGGCGGACAGAAGGACATACATGTCAAATCCAATAGCTCCTTTAGTTAAAGTGAGCTAAAAATGTTAACTGTAAATGTTAAATATATGTTAGATAAATAAATGCATCCATTAAAAATCAGATGTTAATTTTAAACTGTTATACGTTTTTCAAATTATAGATGACACAAGTTATAGGTAAATTTACCAAAATAAAGCCAAATAAAATGCACATATTTTCTTTCTATTGATATTAAGTGGAAACTGACTGTTTCTTATAACAATTTGCTCATCAAGATGGTTAAGTAACAAATTAAACTTTAAGCAAATCAAAGTAAAACACAAAAAATCTTTTTATTCATATCAATAACATATATAATTGACGCAATGTTTCTCTTCATTTAAGACTAATTAATGTAGTTAAGTATTGACGCTGTTATAGACGTTAATTATCAGCAAACAAAACTAAATATCATACAGTATTTGTGTTTATCATTACACGTTTTTGTTACTGCTATTATATCTGACGATAAAAATTTTATCGAGACCTAAAACACAAATGAAACAAAACTCATAATACACTCTCTGAAGTGCTAATTACAACAATATATTATAAAATATAGATTTTTTTCATTAGAACAATATTTAGTAAAAGTTATATTTGCTTAAAAACAAAAGAAAAATATAGTTGTGCAAAAATATATTAAATAAATTAAATACCAAAAATACTTAATATAGAAAATATTTAACTATAATATTAAATTAAAATATAATATAAATCAAAGTGAGCTCATTATTTATGTTAATACTATTTCTTGTTTTTATTTATTTTCGTCAAAACTGTAATAGCCCATATTTATCTTTATACACGTTAATATTAATCACCCGTTTAAAAAATCCTGCCATCTGTCGATGCGGACAGAGATAGAAACGAAAAAGTACTCTTTATATTATTAATTACAAATAAAGCTATCTATAAAAAGGTTTTGATAAACAAGAATGTTAAGTTACAATTGTTTACATAGAAAACAAAATGCAAATCAGACAAATTGGACAGAATATTTAATCTCTAATCATGATTTAGAATACATGTAATGATATAACTTTGGAAAACAAGTTTTTCGGGTTCTAGATGACACAAATAAAAGGTAAATTTACGATTAAAAAGCCAAATAAATTGCACATATTTTCTATTATAAGGATATTAAGAGGAAAATAATTGTTTCACATAACAATTTGCTCATCAAGTTGGTTAAGCTACAAAGTAAAATTTATGAGTTTAAAAGTAAAGTAAAAAACATTTTTATTGATATTTATAACATCTATAACTGCCGCAATACTTGTCTTCATTTAAGACTAATTAATGTTGTTAAGTATTGACGCTTTTATAGACGTTAATTCTCAACGAAAAAAACTAAAGATATTCCGTTATTGAAGGGAATATTTAAAATTTTTTGTTATGGCTAATATATCAGTCGATAAGAAGTTTAATTATTAGTCTAATAAAAAATTTTAATCTACAAAAAGATTTTTAAAAACAAGAAGAATATTTTGTCATAATTGATTACATCAAAAAAAATGCAAATCAGACTTATTGAACATATGGTTTAATCTCTTCTAATGATCTCTAGTTTATGAATTATGGTCATAATTTTTGCAAATACTGGTTGTGTAGTTAACCAATTTTTAGTATTTTCAAATTATTAATAAGATTCATTATAGCATATAAAATTTTTAAAATTAAAATTTTACTATTTAATATAATATTATTAGATGAATATTTTACAATAAATGAAGAATATAAGAATCTTAATTAGAAATTCTAAATATATTTTGAAATTTTAATTTAATCTTGAAAAGAAATCGAATATATTAATAATTAATAAATAAAATTAGGAATCAACTTCAACAGATTTAAATTAGTCCAGAAATTAGTAAGCAAAAGAAAAGGACTGCAATTATAATTACCGCTAAGAATGTTATAACTGTGTCAAAGGTCAAAGAGAGAAAGATCTAACAATCAAAATACAACTAATTTAAAAATGGCGGAAATAATGAATATACCACAACAACAAAACAACCCATCAATTAAAAAAGCCACCAAAAATTCAGACATTCAAAGAAATGAATGATGGTATATCGATTAATACATAGCTCATCAGATTTTAAATTATAGACAACTTTCAATAATGGAATGGGGCACAAAGAAAGTTCTATATGTACAACTTTATGGAACACGACTCTTTCACTTGAAATTTCGAATATTCAAATACATTGAATTAACAAGATTTTATGGTTTATAATTAGAAACTTATAACTTGAAATAATTCAGTTTATATTGAATTATCGTTTTAATTGACTTTTTTATGATTTATGGTTTTATTGCTTTTTTTGTAAAAAATTACTCGGAAATAATTCTTATTACTTTTTATTGCTTATAACTAATATATAGAATTAAAGAGAAAAATAATTATCCGATTGAGTGTGAAGGAAAATTTTTATTATAATTTTCCTTTTCTAAATTATAATGTATTCAAGTTATGATAATTATCTATAAAAAATTATTTATAATATATATATATACAAAATAAAATTATTATATATTAAACGACTGTAATTTTTAAATTTACTATATTGGCAATGATAAATTATATTTACGAAGTATTTTATCAATTAAAAAAAACATTTATAAAGAAGAAAATTTAATATAAAAAAAGTTTAGTTTTAATATTAAATTGTTTTTAAGATTAACTTAATTTTAATTGATTTTATTTCAAAATACTTCTACTTTAGCTATTTTTAATTTTTTAATAGAAGCATTAATTACAAAATATTATTTATAAATTTAGTTATTATTTATCTTTTTAAATTAATTAACTCTAAAAAATAATATAAATATTTATTGATTTTATTTAAAGAATTTCCAACTAAATAATCTTTTCTTTAATTATTGCTTTAAACTCATAATTAATTATTTTTTTAGAGTAATGTATTTCTCTATTGCTATTAATTCATAAATTTTTATATTTATAAAATTTTAAAATCTTAAGCTCTTTTAATAAGTAAATAAATTAATTTTTAATAAATATTAAATTTAAATTGTTTTATTTTATCCACATAAATTATATAATAATTAATAATTTTACCTAAATCTATATATGTATTATGGAATAATTGAATTCTGTGCATTATGACGTTTTTTCCACTCATTTTATTCAAATCAACTGTAATCTTAAAATAATAAGTTGATTTTAAGCAAATTTTAACTTTGAAAAATATTGTAATCAAAAGTGTTAAAGGATATGGTAATAAAATATCAACTTCTAACTATTTTGTCAATTTAAATTTTTGTGTTTATTAATTTATAAATACGAAGTTCATAAATAAAAAGAAATAAGTATTTGTGGTATAATATATTTTCTAAGCAATGCGAAAAAAATTATAATTAAAATTAAAATTAACATATGTCAATTAATTTCTTATAATTTATTAGAATGTTAAATAACTTTTAACCTTTTTTAACAGATAAGATTAAATCAATGGCAGGAGTTTGTAAATTATGTTCAAATACTGTATCTTTTAATGAAAATGAATATAGAAAGGAATAAAATTTTCTTGTAGTTTGCTACGATTGTGGTAAAAGATGTGAATTAATATTTTTTTATGACAAAAAAATTATATTTAAAATTAATATTTAAATTAGGTGAAAAAGTTAATCAATTTGAAGTTAATTCTCAATCGTTAAATATAATGTACATATCTAATACAATTTTAAAAAATTAATATCGTCGAGATAGTTTTGATAGATTTGGAGATGATTTATGCACATCAATTATTAAATATTTAATACTAAGTTACCGTTTTAAAAATGAATGAGTTTCAAATCAATGGCAAAGGTCTATATTCAAAACACAATTTATCGTATCAATTGCTGATAAAAAAGATTTAAATCATATAAACTTTTATAAATTAAAAAATTTATATAATTTTAAATATTATGAAATTCAGCATCATCATAAAATGAATTCAATTTTTAAATGCGTATATAAAAAATGTTCAAACGCTCATTCAATATCAATAGAAATTTGAAAAATACAACTTAAAAGTAATATTTTGATTTATATCGCAGATAATTGTAAATATTTACAAAAGATTAGTTTAAATATATCTCAATTTATTACACGAAGCAGTGATTTGGTTTATTTTGGGAAATTAACCAGTCAAAATCTATAAAATGTTTCATTCAAAAAATCAATAGACGATAGCTTAATTAGAACATTTATGCGTTACTCGGAAAATATTGTAAAACTAAATTATTTTTCATTAAAAGATTTAATTATTGTTATTAATTCAAAAAACTAAAAACATTTTTAAACTAGAAGAGGCAAACAATGTTTATAGCTGCGAAAACAATACATTAATGAATGAATTTGTTAATATATATTCAGATAAAATAAAGACATTCAGCACTAAGTACAATGGAATTTAATTATGAATACTTTTTAAAGCAAAGATCTTTCTTGATTTGCTTGAAAAAGTTAAATATAAAAATTTAAAGAAAAAATAACATTATAACTCCAATTAAATTGGAGTTGTTTAATATAAATTGGTATAACATGTGAAAATATTAATGATTTAAAATTAACTTTATCAGATATATCAGTTATGTCAAAATATACATTTATTTTTTTAAACTCAAGGAAATTTTATAAAAAAATAAAAGTGAAAGATTTTTCATTTAACCAAAATTTTCAAAATTTGGATGATAATGCTTATAAAATAACAGCAAGGCAGTTAAAAGAGTGCACAAATTTATCACAATTATCTCTTACAAGTGTTTTAAATGATAATTTTTTTACATTCATTAATATTTATATTCCAAAATTAGAAGTTATTAATACAACCTCAAATATTTTAATAACAGATATATCTTTCAAAATTTTATCAAAATTAATTATGTAAAATCACTTAGAATAGAAAATACTAATAGTGATAACACACTTATTACAGACAAAGGAATACTGACTATTTTAGACAATTGCCCAAATTTTAAATTTTTCATATTTAAACCCTTACCAAATATAAATGGAAAATCTATAAATAAATTTATTGATTTAGCAAATCTTAGACAAAATTTTGTTTTCTATCACTACTTTGATGGGTGCAATGTAGATTATTGTAAACTTGACATATCTGTTTTTGACTATAAATTACCAAAAAATTTGAATTTCTTAATAAATAAATATATATAAAAATGGTTTACTCAAAATTTTACTAATAAATTAATTGCTATTAAAATTTAATGTAAATTTAGAGGATTTTTCGTTCAATAAAAACTTAAAATTCAATCTGTTAACTTTTGAATTAATATTTAAAAATCGGTTAATTTTTCGGTTTACAATTTTAAATAAAGAAATTTATTTCATTACATTTTTTACAGTGTGTTCTTAAGCAATATTAAGTGTAATTTTTAACCTATTGGATAAAGTTTTTTCAAAATTTTTTGAAAAACAGAAACCCCTTGAAAAATACTATTCTTTTAAACAATAATTTTTTAAAATTTTGGCAAAATTAAAGGTGTTATAAAAAATGATCTGTATTGAATGTCAATTTTTTAATAGATGTGCGTTAATACAAATAAATGAAAACATATGAGGTTTATCATTATCTCTTGAAAACTTTTATTCAGTATTCGGTTTTTTCGACGAGAAACTTTAAAATCATTTAATTATGTTGTGAAAAATGACTTAAAAGCTTAATTTTAGAATTGAAGTGAATAATATTAAGTCAAAAAGAACTTTAAACAATTAAAAATTGTTCGATTAAAACCGCAATGTCCGTTCCTTAATTATTTTAAAACAGTTAATAATGTTAATTTTTATTTTAAATTGTTTTAATATTCATGACAAAAAAATATATTTATATTATTAATAAATATTTTATATATTTAAAAATCAATTTTTAAATAAAATATTTCGAAAAATTTATTAAAATTGTGTTTTCAAAAAATAATATTGATTATATAAACTTTAAATAATTAAAAACCTTTGCAGCATGATAAGTTAATCTAAACATATTTTAAAAGTGTCATATTTTCGATAACATCATTGTCTTATGTTGGATGAAATGAGTATATCAGAGAAACTTTTTATGACATGCAAATAAAGTATTTTGATATAATCATTTTAAACAATTTTAATGCATTAATTTTATTTAAAGAATATTTATTATCAACAATTGTTAGCAAAATATTTATCAATTTTTCAATACTTTCAACAAATGAAGAATTATTAAATTTATTCCAATTTTGTGTCGATTTTTCGTAATTTTGTAATCTTAATTTGTTCGTCAATTTTCAAAGAAATTTAATGAAATAAATTTAAACTAAATAATTTTAGTTATATTAATTAAATTTCTTTGAAAATTGACGAATAAATTAATATAACTATAAAATTTAAGATAGCGTGTCATCAATTAACGAGTTAAGAAAACAGAAATTAATATAATGGATATACTCTATAAAGAAAAAATTAATTGGTATATACTCTTTAAAATTAATATTAAAAAATTTATTAAAAAATTTAAATTTTTTTATTTTAAATACTTGTAGTTTACATAAAATTATATTAAACATTAATTAAATTTAGCTGATAAATTTTTATATATTTAAATTATGGTTGATTTATTTATATAATCAAAAATACTTCTAAAATTATTTTAAAATATAGAATCACTATATTTTCAGGTTTTCTTTTTATTAACATCTTTTATGTAAAGAACAAACTTATAGGTATTGTTCTCTTACATTTTTTTAATAAAGTTTTAATTATTCTAATTTTGGTCCATAATATTTGGTTATATTTTAATCCTATTCATGAAAACAAACTAT
>JAQGAW010002034.1:0-16569 GCA_034698025.1 Phthiracarus crinitus | reverse complement strand
AGTTATAATAATGTTATTTCTTTGTTTTTAATTTTTTTTGTTATTACAAAAGTTGCTAAAACATATATATTGTTCATAATAAAAGTTCTAAAGTGTTATTTGATGTTAAATAGAATATTTTTTTCTAAAAAAATTCACAGAGGCTCGGAGGCTCAGGCTCGGGCTCAAGTATAAAGACTCGGGTTCAGACTCAGGCTCTAACTTTAATTGAGGCTCGAGGTTCAGGTTTTCATACGAAGGCTCAGGCTTAGGCTCAGGTTCCGGTTGGAGCCTCTGGAGCCCGAGCCTCTCCATCACTAGTAACGTTAATGTAATTTTACTAATTTTTTAAATTAGAGTAACGGTAGTAGAAAACTAAAGTGAAGTAGTAATAAACTTGCAGTGGAATTGAAAAATTAAACAATTTAATGCTACTCTCCATACAAAGCATGAAATTTTTGTTCAAAATTTGCCCAAAGATGTTAACAATAAAAATGGAAAATGGATACAAATTTCATAAAACATGCAAATAAGGTATCGTTTAGAATCAATATAACGCACCAAACGAGAAGGAATTGATATCACATCATTTCAATGAAGAAATAAAATTATTAAATCTGTTTAATTATTTATATATTCACATGAAATTATTTATTATAAAAAATAATTAGGCAAACATTTTTAAGTATAACAATCAAATTATACAATTTCGATATTATTAATGTAGTCAAACGTTTTCAGTTTTCAATTTCAGCAGGAAATTGTTGGCAAATTAATTTTTTATTGGTTGAATCCAAGAGCGCTAAACGAACTTGAAGTTCAATTCTTGGGTATTTATTCAATATTGGAAGCGTTACTATTAAGTCATAATTGGTTCCATTACTTATTGGACACAATATATTCCAGTTTCCACACGCGTCACTAATATAGTAAATTTAAATTTATTGTTAAAAAATTAAACAGAAAAACATATAGAAGTTTAGTGGTTTGGATGTTTTAGTGTTCTTAAAACAGAATAAACGGAATAAAAGTTATTATTCTACGAATAATTTTTTAGTAAATTCAAACCTCGGTTTTAATGGAAATGGCACTGGAATTCCCGAAATCTAAAAGAGTGAATAATAAATACATATTTAATTTTTATCTTTTATTTATTATAAAGTAAATGATAAGCTCATTAAAAAAACAAATTAATGAATGATGCATTGGTAATATCAATATCACTTACAACGCCCCATACTTTAACTGTGGCTGTATTAGAATTTGTTTCTGAAATATTTAAAAAATATTTATTTAAATTCGATGCGAAAATCTATTTTGTCATTACTTGATAAAAATTGAGCGTTTACTGTAACATTAGATCCAACTTTGAAGTGGCACTCATCTGAAGTTGGGTCACATCCTGTCACTGATATTGATGTCAATTCAGCAGTTTCTTGTCCACAATCAGTATATTGAGAACAACTTTGTTTGATTAATACTAAGCATATTATAATTGCAAATAAATTAAATTTAGACATTATAGCGCACTATTTATTGGTAATATTAGGATAGTTTATTAAAATATTAACACGAGTTTAATACTGTCAATATTTTGTGAATAATGATAAAAGTAAATAATATAAATGATAATATAAGCGTATACTAACCAATCAAAATCAAATCAATGTGTGAACACTTGACTCAGAAGAGAAAACAGTCATTCGATCGTTCCAACTGATAGCGATAAGCTATTTCAGGAAATGTATCATAACTATTACTAATAAATTAATTAATTATGTGCTTTAATCTTATCTTTTAATTCAATAATAACTGGGGTCTTGAAAATAAGTTAGGAAACAGTTCCAAAATCTTTAGAAAAATTAGTTAGAAATAGAATTAAAATTAATTTTAAAACGAGATTAAGTTAAAATATTTTCATTGGAAACCTTTCTTTTTTTGCTTAAATGAAAGAATAAATTTGAAAATAGTTTAAATTTGATATACCTGTATATATATATATAATCAAATTACCTTAATATATAAGTCTCATAATTTGTTTCTTTGTCACTTTATAGGCTTCTCCCCTAAGACGCCACCCCTCGACACCTGGAAACAGCTTGAAGAGTTTAGGAAAAGTGGGGTGATTTTGAAGTAGTGGGGTTACCCTTGGGGGTTGAGGTGTAAAAAATTTAAAGTTTGACGGGTAACACATGTACCTTCGCATTTAGCTTAAAAAGTTGAGTTGATTTGAGAGGTCACTTTATGGTGGTTGATGGCACCCCCTAAGGGGGTGGGGTGTTAGTAGAAAAATTTAATTTTCTTTCAGGGAGATCTGTGGGATTATTATTCGTTGGGTGGTGGAGAGGTGGGGTCTGGTGGGAAGTGGAGTAGTAAGGTCAGTGGGGAGTGGAATGGTTGGGTCGGTTAAGTTAGAGTAAAAATGTGGCTTTTATTCGACTTTTATACCATTTCCTTCAGATGAAGTCGGGCTAAAACTCTAGTGTTAATATATTTCTAGGCAGGCACTCGTTGTCTCATCATGAGTAACCGGATTTTTAATGCTTATGATTTACGGGAGTTACTAATTATGATTTAGCATTGTGGCATAAAATATTAATAGAAATAGCACCTGCATTTTTATACATTTATAGCATTTATTATTATATGTTATTAAATTATTTAAAAGAGTGACATACAGTCATCCATACCAAATGAAATTAATTAGAAAGACAAAATTATTAAACTTACCTTAAAGCGGGGTGTAAAAAACTAGTATATATTTTAAAAATGAACTCTACCTTATCTGAAATTAGTAAAAATGACAATAGTAACTTATATGAGATTAAATTAATTAATACAGAAGTATTATCAAACAATTTTCATTTAGAAAGTAATTGCACACTCATGTTGTTTTTTAGCATTTTTAGCAGAGAGCATTTTTCTTATAAGAATTTTATAAATTCGTTGGATATATTTAAAACCGTTAGATCTAGTTAGTGATTTGAAAATCGTTAATTAAAGATTGTTTAAAATCATAACAATACGTATTAAAAGCAAGTAAAGAAAGACTATATTCCCGAATAAATTAAATTTAAGTAAACGAATCAAACTAGTTGAACCATTTTTAAAATTTAGTAAGATTTTTTAAATTTTAAACAAATTTTAATTTTTTAAAGCAACAATTAGCTGTTTTAAGTAACAGTATAAAAATTCATCGTGTTATTATTATTTTAACTGCGACTTTACCAAAAATTAAGTTTTATCTAATTTTCACAAACTATCTTTGCAGGTGTAGTTACAAATCATTTAAGTAATTAATATTATAAAAATTTCGAACGATTTTTTAAAAGATTTTGTGAACTAATGAACTATATTGTGACATCTATTGAATGATTAATTTGAACTATTCTTCAATTTTTTAAAACGAATAATGAACTAATTTTTCAAATCTCTATTTATGTATTTGAAATTCCTATTGTTTCATTAAAATCATTAATTAAATTTAATATTTACTATGATTACAGGTACTTCAAGTTGTTTAGTTCTAATCAAATATTTTTTTGAAAAAATCATATTTAAGTTTATGTTAATAAAGTTTTTAACTTGATATTAAAAAAGTTTTGGTGAGTGTTTTTAATATGTGCGTTAGAGTGCGCGGTATGTGTGTGTTTGAGTCACTATTGAAGTGACAGTCGTTCGTTCACTAACATGTGTTAAACGTATTGTTTGTATTGTTTGGCGCTTAACTGTTAGAGAGAGTATAGTTATATTAATTGTGATTAATTGTGATGTTATCATCATTGTTATGATTATGGCTATTTCGTACTCATATTACTTATATTTTTTAATACTAACAATAGAATGCTCAAAACTAAATGAAAGGCGAATCCTATTGCCATACAACAGCGGTGTCGCCACTAATTTCACGTTAGAGGCAACAGACGACACGTGCTATCGATGGTCGTCCACGCGATCAGATGTCGCAACAGTTGATGCTTTGGAGGACGAGTCTGATGGCTGTTCCAAATCAGCGGTTGTCAGTGTAGTGTCGAGACTACCAAAACGTCAGTCAACGGTTGTGACCGCCACTGATGTGTCCACCGGTTCCGTAATCAGATGCGACGTCGAAATCGATGTGATCGACAATATCGAAATTACTACGAAAACGCGCGAAATAGTTCTCGAAGACTTACCCGAAAGCTTGGAAGTGAGAGCTAAAAATTTAAAGTTTGATACATTCACTTCGATCGGAGGTTTGCAGTTTGAATGGACGCTAACGCCGGTCGATATTCTACGTTACAAGACATGGTCGTCCTCTTCTTATATCGCGCCGCCATTCGTTCAATACTGGGAATCTCGAGACGCAAAGGGTTCGATAATACTGGTGGAAGGCATAAGAACTGGTTCCGCAAAGGTTACGGCGAGAGTAATGGGAGATAATTATCAGAAAGTGAATGCACACGAAATAACGCTTCACGTGATCGCTAATTTGGGTCTTATACCGCCGAACGATGTTTTCATCATTACTGGTTCGGTTTTGCGTTTCAAAGCAGAAATGAGAAAACAGGGTCCGAGACTCGAAGTGAGTCTGCCTTCTCTTCAATATTACCTGCAAATAGTAGATTCTTCTGTCGCTAAATTAGACCAACAAACCAGTGAAGTGGAAGCGCTCAAAGAAGGTGACACCAGTTTATTATTACGCGACCGTAATGTCGCCGCCACTGAAGATACTCGTCAGCCAACAACCGATATTCATGTGGTTAAACCAAGTTATCTTACAATACACGTGACTCCCGGTGAAAATTTTGCATTATGTGAACTGTTTAGTTATGTGATTACTTTTACTGTTCACGACGACTATCACCACAGACTATACTCCACTGATAATTTGAATATTGAAGTTGAGTTTCCCGAACGTTTTTTCTATCGTAATTCCTCGACTTCTAATGGCACTTATAATGTTGTTCATACTATCAAAGCTGGCAATACAAAGGTTTGTTAAGTTTGTGTTTTTCCATTGATTTAACATTAATTTTAGCATAAATTTCAATTTATTTGTGAATTTTATTTAAACACAACTACCGAATGTTATTTTTATTTTTATCACTTGCGTCCAAACCAATTAAATCAGAATACAACTATCGAAATAAATAGTAGTCATTCGTGTTTATGCTTAAATAAACCACAAAAAATTATAATTTGACAATGAATTTTTAGATCTCAGCAAAACTTGTTGGCGCTGGAAGAGTAAAGCTGGGAATACCGATAACATTTACGCAAGATATTACTATTTATCCGGCATTAAAAATCATTCCTTCATTAATTGTATTGCCGTGGATCGCGGAGTTAAAACCATCGTATACAGTGTACGCGAACGCAAAGGGCGCTACTGGTCATTACTTGTGGCTAACGAATAACAGTGTTGTAGCCACTGTTAACTACAGACAAGAACAATCATCTCGAGTCACGATTATAACGCGAGGAGAGGGCGAAGCGAATATTACGTGTCAAGACGGCTATAATTCAGTGTTTACCGATTATCTTAGAGTTTCTGTTCAGCGATTGGTCGATATTGAAATACTTTCCTCAATTGTGGAAACTCATATCGGAGGTGAAGTTATACTTCCAATCGCTATCTATGGTTATGAGGACGCGTCTCGTAATTTGAAACGTATTTTTGATGATTGCAGTCAAATTCCGTTAAATGTTACCATTGTTGAAAAAAATCGTTTACAATACGAAGAAAATAAAAAAGTTGCGGGTTTGCATCGTTCGTGTCGAAGCCTTTCTTTTAAATGCGTTTCGAATGGAAATTCACGAATTTGGATTGAATATAATGGTTTAAATAAAGAAGAAAACTTGAGGACTACCGCTGTAATTGGATGTCACTCTCCGCTCGTCTCACTTAATCCTGAAAAGGTAGCCGTTCTTGCTTTGGGTTCGAGCATTAACGTGGCTTTTGAAGGCGGACCGCGTCCGTGGTCTTTATATCCAGAAGGACACTATTCTCGACTCACTGAATTGAAATCTGATATTATTTCATTCAAACCAGTTGTGGATCGATATCGCCGTAATAAAGATTTGCACTCATTCCAGGTTAAGTGCGTTAAATACGGAGAAACTGTGTTAGAATTAGAAGTCGGTAATATAGCTTCACCAACGCTGGCGAATCCGGCTCAGTCTAAATCGGAAATCAAGATATTATGCGCGCGTCCGTCATCGATGGTCATCCGACCAAAATTAAAAAACACGTGTCCACTCTCTGCGCCTCAAGATTCTGTATTTACTGTTGAAAAAAATACGAATATTGAAATAGATATCGATGTTCTCGACAATTTGGGACAACCTTTTTATAATATATCGACACTAAAATTTGATTGGAATTTGGAAGGTATCGCTAATTTTGAAAATATTAAACAAATCAAAGAGGAAGTGAATGGAGCTAAAGGTTACGACGTTATTACTCGAAATTTCCAAATTTTAAAGGATGTTCGCTCGAATTCAATTAAAGTCAGCTCTGAATTAAGTGGATATAAAGAAGAATTTAGGGATAGGTTTTCAATAAAAGCTGAAATCGAATTGATTTTAGTTGATAAAGCAAGCGTTGATCAACAAAAAGTTTCCATTTTAAACCATCCTAATAATAAAGTAAGTTTTACTAACTTATACAATATTTAATCTCAGTTTTTTTAATGGAAGCTTTATCTTAATATATCCTATAATATTAAAAGTGATGTCATGCGATATATACCAATTTCGAAATGAGCATTAGAGATATGTTAATAACTTATAATCATTATAAACTTAGCTTTATTAATGGCTTCACATAAATTGAATCATTAAACCGAATGCGCTCGAGTCTACAGTTAGAACTCTCGTCTCGTAAGCTCGTAACTTATATTTTGGGCAAATATTTGTTGCCGAAACCAATGATTGAAAAATAATAATTTGACGATTTACCGAATAATTTGGAGCATTGCATATTTATTACTTAGTTTTACCCTATAAGCTTGCTTACAGTACGATATCCTAATTCGAAATTTGCATTGTAATTTTGTTAAATTACCGTAATTAACGTATGTTAAGATAATACTTGCCATTAAATGTATTAGTTTTATGTTAATATTAATAATAGTTAATTTAATATTTTTTGATAGGAGGAATTATGAAGCACATCACGTGAAACGCTTCATACTTTCTAATTTACTAAATCTTTTTATACATTAACTTATTGCTATATCTAACTTATATAACTAAGCTTATATTATGGCTACTTATTGTGCTTTCGGTTTTGGGTTTTTGGGTTTTGTGGAAATAAAACATTTCTGGTTTGCGGTTTTTTTATACATTTATACAACAAATCTTTTGAGATATTTTTATAATTAATTGGCGTTCGTTTAAGAATATTCTGTTTATTCTTAACCAAATTTTAGTTAACTTTCAATTTAATTATTTCTCGTCATTATTAAATCCGCATAAGTTTGTAAATAAATATTGTAAGCACGATATATATTGCCATCCAATAAAAGTAATGTATTTTTATTTTCGATGTGAATAACATTCTGATGATATTTTTTAATTTTAGGTTAATTTTAATATTATGAACGGATCAGGATATTTCTCTATTGATTTAGAAGGATCTCAACTTATAGACACTAATTTCAAACAACAGGCGAAACAAATTCAGGTTTGTGTTTATTTTAAGTGTTTTCAGAAAATCAATTTAAGAAAATCTGTGCTCAACAGGTGATACCCAAACAAATTGGACGAACAGTTATAACTATAACAGATTTATGTTTACAATCATATTCTACCACTGAAATTGAAATATCTGTGGTAGAAATTGCTGAAATTCGTGTGGAAATTTTGGATAAAGTCCAACTGGGATCTACTGTTGACGGTTATCTTACTGTCATCGATAATAATGGGCAATATTTGCACGTAACGAATCATCAGTTCCTTAATATTAAACCATTTTTGTCAAATCGTGTTATTAGTGTCAGGTATAAGCAATTTTCCTTTTTATTTATTATAAGTAATAAATTTTTATTCTTTATGAAGTAATTTCTCAATAAATAATGATTGGACGTCATCTTTTCAAGTGAAAGGAGAAGAGCTAGGATTTGGTGATATTAATTTTATTAGTTATGGAACTGGTATTAAATCTATTGAAAGTGATTTCATAAATATTCAGGTAATGTATGATAATACTAATACTTTACAATAATATTACTTTGTGAATATCAATATACCATATATGATATATAACTTATACATATATTTCCATTTAAATGAATTAATACAGGTGTTCGCTCCACTTCGCATCATTCCGTCTAATTTAACGCTTATCATTGGTAATCATTTTCAAGTTACGTGCACTGGTGGTCCACATCCTCAGCGATCTATTGAATATTTTTTAGCGGACGAGAAAATAGCTCGCGTTGATAATAGTGGCTTAATTGTTGGCTCAAAAATTGGAACCACAAAATTAATCGCACGTGTTTTGAGTATAAATGACATCGAATATTCAAGGGCTGAAATCGAAGTATTTGTGATATTATTAAATAAAATTAAAATTCTGAGCGCTTCCAGTCAACTACAAGTGGGATCTAAGTTACCACTGATTTTACTTGGATCTAACGAACACGAGACGCCATTCTCTTTTGGATTGAGCGCTCCATCGCTCAAAATAACGTGGACCATCAGCAACGAAAATATTGCCTCAATAGAAAGCGTGTTCGAGGAAGTAAGACACTCTTCAAATATATTGAATTTTGTTTGATTAATTATTTTTAATTATCATAGTCTGGTATTATAGAAGACGATGTCAACTCTGTTTCTGTTAGATTAAGAGCTAAATCTTCTGGGATCGTAACGGTTAACGTAAAAGTTAAAGAAAGAGATAATTCTTATTTGCAAATTGTTGACAACAGAGTACTTTCCGATACAATTCAAATTCAAGTGTTTCCTTTGTTCGCATTAACTTCAACGGGAAGTAATATCGAGGGTCAAGTAATTTTAATGTCACCGAATTCAGAATTGCCATTAATGTCGAATCGATATGGCGAAGCAGAAACGGAATATCGTTTATTAAATGCTACTAATGTTAAATTATCGTGCGGTCATCAACAATGCTTAAAAGCTGGTGAAAACCCTGAAACTGCGTCATTGATTGCTCGCACTAAAGAAAAGTTTGGAGTCACGCAAACCTCTTTTTACGGCATTAGAGTTGATTCAATTTCTTATATGATGGTTAAACCTGTCAATTCTTTTGCGTTAAATAGTTTAATCAATGTATTTCCCGTTGGCTCTGATTTGGAACTTAGTGTCACATATCACGATAATATCGGTAGAATTTTTAACGCACTTCGTTCGCAATTAAAATGGATTGTTTCTCAAAACGACATCATTAGCATATCGCATGGTTCTGTCAACAATACGTTAAAAATCCATTTTCTCAAAGAAGGAAAAGTGATTGTTCGCGCTTTTGATGAGAAAAATAATATTTCGGATTACTTTACTATCAGTGTTGGATTTGTGATACAACCTTCAAATATTAACATAAACATCGGAGAATTTATCTGCTTTTTTGCTAAATTAAGGAATAATATTGGGTTATGGCATGTGGAAAATCCTTTAATTGGCGACATTGACAAAGAAAATGGCATTTTTGTGGCTCGCAGTATCGGCCAAACGAATATCGGATGGAACTCTACCGGATTATCTACTTATACGCGCGTAAATGTTACTTTACATTCAAAATTTTATTTGGACGCCACGAATATTGATGGAATCACGAATGCAATATCTCTAGCGATACCGATAGTAATTGTCGGTCAGTCACAGAATGTTGAGCGCAGGAGTTGTTTGGCCCACTCTTCCACCGAAACTGACAAATATAATACTCTCGATAAACCATTTATTTGTGAAGTATCGTTTGAAAATAATGTTTATAAGCAAATATGGAATACTGACGTTAGAATTGATTTGAGTAGTGGTCAGTGGTTGTGCGTTATTTCTCCAAAACGTGATATAGACATTGATTTTTCTGAAATGTCACTCATCAGTGCTAATGTTTCAATTTCCGCATTCATGTTACTTAAAACGCGTGAATTTGATACCAGTTATCCTCCATTGGTTAACGAAATAAATGTTCCGTTTTTGCCAGCGTTTTATCTCTCGTTAAAACAAGTGATTCTAACCTTAGAAGAACCTAATTCTAGAATATCTGTGCATTCAGTGCAATCTATTCTCGAAAATATAAATATAGTGCCATCAAATCCAGATGTGATCGGTATAAGCAAATCGACAATAGAAAGTAATACATTAAAATTGACTATTTATTTAAAAAGTCTTGATTTATTTTCGAATGATATCTCAAATTTGCACGTTTTATTGACATCCAAACTGACCAAACAAAGCGAACGAATTGCTGTTCAAATTAAATTATCGGACGTTAAATTGCACGTTCGTTCCATTTTCTCTCTTCTTATTCAAGAATATTCTGCAACTATTTGGACGTTTATTCTCGCAATTATTATACTGATATTTTCTTATTGGATCGTAACCAAAACGTGGCAAACAAGTTCACCAATTCCTGCCATCGCTTTAGATCTTCAATCGTCTCCATTCGCCAAAGATATTCATAGTCCGTCCTTTGGTGGCCATAGAGGTAATTGACATTTCATTATAATATCTTTTATAATCTTTATTTATATTTTTTGCTTAATTAATTATTTATTTTTTTAATAAATCTAATTATTGATTGTTTTGATAACATTTTGATAGAACGGATGTTAATGGTATTATTTTTTCGCTCCTTTATTATTGTTCCATTGTTTATAACTTATGATATAAAAACATGCACTTAAATGTGGGTATAAACAAGAAAAATTGATAAACTTAAATGATCCGATCAATCAAATATTATTGATAAGAAAATCGAAACAAAGAGTGATTGCCATCGTTGGCCACTTATTAGTAGAGTTAACAAATTCAAAATATATATATAATGACTACTTGCGCCACATTTATTATAAATGAATGGCTATGTTGTTAAAATATAGTTCATTTTGGTTGTATTTTTTTAAATTATTACAGTAATTATAATTATTTGAAAGAAAATGTTGTTTTTTGGTTAGAGGTGAGATGACTGGAAAATCTCTTCAAAAATAGACAAAACATTTTGAAATTTAATTATTTATGTTTAAAACTTTGGAGGCATTAATAATTAAATTAATACTAAAAAACTTTTTACGAAAGTTTTATTTATATTTTTAACTTTCGGTAATCTCTATCTATCTCTTTCATCAGCCATTATGAAACTGATTTCACATGCATTGACGAATACTTACTTATATTGTAACTTTTGTATGATTAAAATATTACATTTAACTAGAAATTCTAACAATTAAAATCACGTTTTTATGTATGTATTTGTCAATCTATACGAAAATTTTGTTTATGAAGTTTGAAATCTTGTTTTCTCTTAATCTTAAAGAAATTGTATTGCATGGTCTGTGCATAAACTTTATAAAACTGCTGTAACTCTTGAGCGGCTTTAAGTGTTGGCTATGTTTTTTCACATTACTGGGAATGAAAAGTATCGAACAACTGCTTCATGATTTTTCTATAATATTAAATTTTTTCACGAAAAAAAGTTAAAAGAATTTGAGAATATATGAAACAATACGCCCTCAACTATTTTATAAATTGAAACTATTATTTGACAATTTTATTGACTCAACCCTGCACAGGTAGTTTTAAACACCCGGTTTCAATACAATAATTATGTTAAACTTAGCTAATTTTGCACATTTTTATAATATTTAAAAGAAAGATTTTATTTTATTTAATAATAGATATTAGAATCACAACAAATAATTTAGTGTTCAAAAAAGTTATTACACATTTTTGTTGAAATCTCTATTTTATACAAGACATTCAAGTTTTCCTCTAAAAATTCTAAATACAATTCCCGAACCCGACAGCTTTGAACCTGAACCCAACCCGACAAACTTGTTCGTAACCCGAACCAAATCCGTCATTTCAGGTACTCGATTACTAGTCTAATTTTAAATACTATACTTGTCATTCAAACTTACTTTTTGCTATAAAACAACTTTATTATATTGATATAATCCATTTGCTTTGTGTTTTCATTTAGTAATAAAAAACTGTTGCTTGAAAATAGAATTTTCATAATTTTTGATTTACACCACAATATTCTATTAATTATGATTTAATTGTATAATATACTAAAATCGATTTAGTATTACATGATATATAGTTATATATCAAAAAGTTTTATGGTTAAATATCGAATGCGTTATTCAATCATTTATTTTAATGAGAATTAAAATTAGGGAAATGTTTTTATTGAGCGGTAAGTGTTTACAAGTGTGGGAACGCTTGTCTGCATGTCTGAAACAAACTGAACTAAACTCATAAATATAAGATTTAGTGTCTTCAAGAACGAACCTATTTTAATGTGTCGTTCTATCTGTAAAAAGTTTAATAAAAATTAATATTTAAATTTATTTTATTTTGTTATTAGCCTTGAATTACAGCTCAACCACAACCACTCCAAGTTCTAGTTCTCCAACTCGAGTCGGACGACCATTATATACATTAAGAGATACTTAAATCGAATAGAGTGCCTGATATTTGCGTTATTTATAATAAATTATTGATTATATAAGAAAGTTGCTTACGAGTTGTATTTTCTTTATAACGAACTATGTGTTCAATTTTTTTAATTTTCATTCTATCTTACTATTAGGTGTATAAAGTATTTTTAATTAATAAAATATTTTTATAGTAATAATAAAATTACTGTTAACTTTAAAATAAAATTTTTAATTTAGTGAATAACGCTTGCGTTTTTGAAGCAGAAATTACTTTAGGAGTGGAAATCATGTTACAAAACAAGTGTGAGTTATATGAAAATTGTATGAAATGACTGTTTGCAATGCAATGCAATGCGATAAACTTTTTGCACATTTTTGAAAAATAAGATCACATGTGCGATATTTTGCCAAAGTTCTACATGAGTTGGATTTTTGTTTTTTATTCACAATTTTTTTCATCATTTATTTTGTTAATTATAAGCTTAAGTTTATAGGTTAGTTTTTTTGAAATAAAATTCTACATTTCAAACAAAATTTTTATTTAATTCTTTGATTTTGAGCAGAATAGAAATACAGAAATAAAAAAGGGAACGTATTAAATAAAGAGAAAAACATTTTGAAAAAAGTGAAAACAAAAAGCAAAACCATGTCAAATCGACACATATAAGCACTGCATGTGTTTTACAAAACTTTAAAAGTTTTTAAAGTTTATATGTAACTTTACGTATAACATTAACATATGTAACTTGTTCTTTCTCTCCGTTTCTCCCCTCCGTTCGTACGCATATTAATATAGCTTTGGGGGATATTTTAAGACTAGCCCAGTACTGACGGAGAGTAGAATTGAATTGTTGACGATGTGTTCGCAACATGATGTGATTGATTGGGTAAATAACACTTATAAAATATAAGAAATTAATACAAAGAATATGGGCCTTAAGTTTCGTATAATTTTTATTAGCATAATGTAAAAAAAACGCAACTGCGATACAATTCTGTTTTAAAGAAAATTTTCATGCACTATAATAACCTAGTCGTGACTTTTTACTGGCAAATAACGAAACTGTTGGAAACACTATCGCAATAGTTAGTTGAGGTTTTTATTATGTAATGATTAAAATGACAGCTCCAATCTTTATCAGCGTAATTTTTTTATACAAATAAAAAATAAATTTATTTAAAGCAAAGAAATTATGTGTCTATCGATGAACCATAATAGAGAATTCAAATCCAAAAGTTAATGTTAAAAAGTCGTTAATCATTTTATATACCCTTTTAATATTTTGTTTTAATGTTGTTTTTGAAAACCACTTTTGATAAAGTTTGCGTACAAGTAAGATGTAAGATGTATTAAACATAGCATTAATTTAAATACCTTTTGAGTGCAATTTTATATTTTATGGCAAATTGTAAATTTGCTATTTAATTGTATTGTTGACATTTCAATGACATTTTAATGCCTCACAAGTATCCAAACAAATACATTACAATTTATATTGAAATTTGACGGATTAAACGATTAGTATTAATATTTCATGAAAATTGTAATATTTTCGATATAAAAAATGATCCATAATTTTACCTAACTTTTCATTAGACAATTAATCACTATTACTGATGACATGTATTGAATCTTCGAAAACTTTTTCATTCGAAAAGCAAATCGATTCACATATCAATATTAGAAAACTTTAATTCATACGTGTAATACAGAAGAATATATTAATGCCATGTCTTGTAAATATAATTATAATTCGGTCGACAAAAATTAAAGGTTTGCGAACGTAGTTTATAACAAAATAATTCAGCGATTTTTTATTTCCCTAACACCTCATATTTCAAGATTAAGGTTTATAAGTAATTTTATTTCAGTCGAAACGCATTTATATCTCGGAGACAAATCGAAAAAAAGCAGCCGAAAACATGTCTTTTAGAAATTTAGAGTCTCTATTAAATTATAAGAAAGAGACGGAATATCAAATGAAAAAAACTTTTTTGAGAGATCTTTTAAATTAGCTTTATTATCTATTTTATTATTTTTGCCCTCAGCTTTTTTGGTTTTTAATGATGGTTCCTGTAAATCAAAGTGTATTTATATTTGTTTGATCTTAAGAATCAATTCAATAATATATTCTGCATCTACACAGTAGCAATAAATTCATTAAATTAAATTATATGATAACGTTATATAATTCTAGAGATCGGCACGAATTGGTGAGCTGTGATTTGTAAAAATACATTTAATAATTTATACTAACAAATGTGCAAAAAAGATTTTTTGTTTACATAGTTAGCATAATACTGCGTGAATTTCCTGACTATTGAATCTGGGATTTAACAAAAAATTTCAAGAAATGTGTTTGGATTTATATTTCGATGGAGCTTTAAATTTACAAATCTATTCAAGATTGTGCTAAACGTGATTTTTTTAATAAATATTTAATTAACAATACTTTTTAAAATAACAATTTGAAGGTAAAAAGTTATAAAAGTACACCAAAATCATATCTTCTATTATAATTTTCTCCAAACTTGCAAAATATAAATATATAAACAAAGGTTGTTTGTAAAACAGACTAATTGCTCAAAAAATACATTTTATCAAAAAAATTTTTGTGGGAGCAATGTATAGTATTAAATAATATTATTTCCGCTGCATATCGATAGGCTATGAGTAGTGTTGATCAAGATTAAAAATTTACAAAAAAGTAAAAACAAAATTGATAAAGAAAAAATAAAATATAACTTAAATTAATTTAAAAGGGAAGTAAAAGTAAAATATATTTAAAACTTGGAAGTTAAAACATTACAGTAAAACTTCGATATAGTGAACCCTCGAGGTGACTAAAAATTGGTTCACAATACTAATACTAATACTATAAAGAAGTTTTATTGTATTAGTTATGAGCGTTTAATTTACAAATGAGTGATCTTTAAATATATAATAAGTAGATTTTTTCTAGTATTAGACATATTATAGTCTTGAATAATTTAATGATAAACTCAATTAATGTCAATTATTGGATAACTTATCGTAATTTATTTGAAGATTTAAAGATCAAAATAATATTTATCAAACTTAAAAGAAAGTATGACACTTAGTGTCTTAAAGTGAGTTATGAAAAGAAAGTAAACGCAAGTATTTCTAAATAATTAATCACTTGTTTCTCGAACTTTTGGCGTCATTTTCAAATCTTGTCGAAAGACGCCAGAAAACAGAATTTTAATTACTAAAAAGTACTTTTAATATTTGTTCATTTATTTTCTCTCTGTAAATGTCAACATTCTTCTGTCAAATTGAGCATTACTGTACTATATTTGCCAGATTTTAAACATAAAAAAGTTTTCTAAATACATATATATGTTTGTTTTATTATGAGAATTGTTATGGTTATATTGGGGTTGTTTGGTCAAAGCCAATACAGTAGTAACTGTAATTAGAATTGTTTACCCATATATTTTTATTGAAAGAAAATTCTCAAATTATATACTTTATTACTTATCTCTTATTACTTTCAAAAAATAACTGCAATGAATTTGTTGAGATTATTTATTTCAATATAAAGTAATTTGAGAATTTTCTTTCTATAAAAATATATGGGTAAACAATTCTAATTACAGTTACTATTGGCTTTGACCGGTTATTAGGTCTATGAGTAAAGCTAATACACTTAATTATTAGAATTCAAAACCAAAATGTTTGTTAAAACTGCAAAAAGCTATGTTAACCCGTGCCATATGTTTTATTGCCCAATAAAAGGAAAATTAAAACTACCAAAAGAGATGTTTTTTACTGTATTGACATTTGAAACTTTTGTTTTGCACAAATTTAGTATTTGATTGCCTATGTATGCGAAATCAGTTAAAAATTTGCTGATTATGGAGAGAGTGCTCTCTGAAAGTAAAGCTGTTCTCGGGTCGGTTAAACCGTCGGTTAATCGGGTAAGAATCGTAAACGGTTCGGTTCGGTTAGAGTTTC
>JAQGAW010002033.1:0-16572 GCA_034698025.1 Phthiracarus crinitus | reverse complement strand
AAAAATTTTAACTAATGCACAAATGGCTAAGTATAAAATTTCACAAATTTTGAAACATTCAATACCAAAGTATAGATGTCCAAAAGTTAACCCGGAACTCGGACACTGACTCTGGACTCGAGTCTTTTATGGTCCGGTCCGAGTACTGGTCTTTAATATTCAAAGATGTCTGAGTGCGAGTTTAAGTATCATGAGTCCGAGTCCGAGTCCGAGTCCGAGTCCAAGTCTCTGTCTAAAAGACCCGGACCCGGACTCGGACCTCGTTTTTCTATATAATATATACATTTTCGACTAAAATGAGTTTAAAATTCATTTTTAAAAATTTTTACATTACAATTTTTAGTTTATTATTATTGTCTTTGTGTACGTGAAGACTTTTCCTTTCAAATAACAATTTTTACATGTACTCATCAGATATAAAAATGAAAATATAGGTATATAGAGGTCCCAGGTCCTATTCAGAGTCTTTGCTTGTTGGTCCGAGTCCGATTCCTGGTCATAAAAATCTATAGAAGTCCGAGTCCTAAATCAAGCTTGGGAGTCCCGGTCCGAGTCCGAGTCTTTGGTAAAGACCCGAAAGACTCGGACCTGGACATCTATAGACCCAAGTAAAAATTTATGAAATTTATAGAAAACATTTAAGGCGAAAGTTTCGCAAATTATGACTATTAACACCACTAATGTTCACAAACCGACAAAATTAATTAATAGTTTGTACATATTTTGTTTATATGCTTTTCGAATTTACCTTTTCATGAATAATTTTTTCAATATTTAAATAGTTATTGATTCAAGTGGTAAAATACCGAACGATTTACTTTCAATCGAGTTTTCGAATTTCGGTGATTTCGATAAGTGTCTTGATATTAATAGTGTTCCGATTGAAGAAAATTCAACAATAATTTCTGGAAAGTATTGTTTGCTAGAATTAAAAATCTCAAATGATTCAGTTAATGAAGCGAATAATTTTTACACATTGACTAAAAGTTATATCGAGTATTACAATATAATTACAATATTAGCGTATTTAAAAAACACAATCTATTGGGGTATTTGTGTGCCATCGCTGTGCGAACAAAATGAAATTGAATATTCTATCAATAATGGCAAGTTTATATTAAATACAATGTTTTCAATAAAGTAATATTAAATTGCTTA
The DNA here is from genome assembly GCA_034698025.1 of Phthiracarus crinitus. Lineage (NCBI taxonomy): Eukaryota > Metazoa > Arthropoda > Arachnida > Sarcoptiformes > Phthiracaridae > Phthiracarus > Phthiracarus crinitus. The sequence goes on along the minus strand of JAQGAW010002033.1, from coordinate 15,414 downwards.
ACATATCATTCGATTCTAGTATTTAATTTGGTGGCTAAAGGGTTATCGGCTGAAATTATACAAAACTGTCACTTTATATAATTGATTTTCATTGCAATATTTATTTGACAATTCTTTGCATAAAAATGCTGTATTTTCATATAAAAATTGAATTTTTAACTGATTTATTTTGGTGTAAAATATTTATAAAATGCTAACTACCGTTCGTATCATTTCCATAATCACTTTTAATTAATTTTGGTAAGGTTTGGACTAATAGAGAAAAATTGGTATTGAATATTAACTTTAGTGATCACAAAATTCTTGAATAAGTATTACGTTTTGAAGGGTTTTCATCGCTTCTTTTTTAAAAGATATTTAGATATATATTTGATGTGCATTTGAAACGAATGATTTAAAACTGAAACACATTATTAAATTTTTTATTTTGATTTTCAAATTTTAAAAAATTGAAACTTTTTCAAAAATAAAACGTTGATTTTCAACAGAAAAAATAAGTAAGAAATTCTTACTAAGAATGTGTTCAATCAACGAAAACAACTTTAAATATTCAAATTATTAATGCTTAATATTTTAGTTTTAACGCACAGTTCACCTGTCCGCCGGATTGGTGCATATCAACCCTTTTGATTCTATGATTTTTAAAGAAAAAATATTTATATTAATAATTTTAATTTTCTTTAAAGCATTTCAATATTTTTTATTGGTACTTCTAGTATCTGTTAGCACTGTTTTAGAAATATGTTTGACATATAATTTAAAAATAATAAGCAACAATGCTTCAAAGCGTACACAACTATTGATGTCATTTTCTATAATTAAAAATACGAAAACTCTATTCGAGGAAAATTCTAGATTCACAACACTTGAAACAATTAAATTTCTTATAATTCTGTGGGTGGTTATCGTTCACTCTTATTGGTTTCCTTTAGTTTTGGGAAATATAACAGTGAAAAATTATTTAACATTTTCCTTAGAAATGCTTTCTTCAAAATACTTTTTGTTACGAAATCCACAATTAAATTATGCTATGTTTGTGATGAGGTAAATAAATTTTAATTAATTAACAGTTACGCAACTAAACAGATCAACTTTTATGAATGAGTGTAATAAAACGTTGAAATTTGTAAACCATATAACAATAAACTAACAAAACTTAATTAATGAATTTTTTGGGATTGTTTGACTAAATCTAATGCACCAATTGTTCCAATCTTTATGCAGATGATTCTGAAGTTGCTACAATTATACGTTCCAATTTGTGATCATTCCTTATTGTGATCATTTACTATAATAACGTTATACTGTCAATGATATAAATATATATTTGAGAAAATATATATAAAAGTTTTGAATAAATTGTTTAAGTGATTATTTTAAGGTTCTTTCCTTTATCTATATATATACTCTGAACTAAATTTATTATTAAGTATTTCATAAAAAAATATTATTTTAATTCGTGTAAATATCATAAAATTATTTACTACCCATGAAATAAGTTAAGGTCCTTATAATTTAAAAATTAAAAAGTCTATTATTTATTGTAATAATATTTTTAATCTTTTATTTTGTTGATTAATTTTTAAACATGAAAAAAAGTAAATTTAGAAATATTTCTAAAAAAAGAGTAAAGAGCTTTACTAAACAATGAGTTATTTTATATCGTGAACCGGATTGTCGCACAAATGGATGATTTTATATTATTTAAAGTTCTTATTTTTTTTTAAATTTTGGTATACAAATGATAAAATATATTAAAAATTTCTAATTTTTAGATAATATTATTTTGATTTCTAATTACGATAAACTACATCAAACATTTTATAACTAATTCTTTGTTATACATAAATGTTATTTCATAATACCTAACTATCTTTTAAACATCAGAAATTAAGTTAAGCTTCGCATATAACATCATTGTGATCAGAATTATGAGAGCTATACCAGTATCCATCCTTATAAATAAATATATATGGTCTGTCGATCTGTGGTTCACGTGAACTCCAATGCGTATAATTAAATATGTTTCCACTGTTCGACCATTGAAATGCTTTCGTATCATTAACTCCGCTCAACCAATAAAAATTGGATCCAATTTGTTTTGTATATGAAACAACAATTATTTGTTTTTCTTCCGATTCGATGTCAACGAGCGTAGCATTGTTTCGGTGACATATTTTTATAGCTTCTGTTCTGATAACTTCTTTTACAGTTTTAAACGGATAAATAAGTGCTTTTTCTGTTTTATTCTCGGAAAACAAATAAAAATTCAAAGAATGAAAAGTTAATGAATTAATATAATCATGTATATCTGTATTTTTTGATTGCAATTTAGTAATCAAAACTTGAATTGATTAACTGATTTCTTTTGTTATATTTAAAAGCATTGTATTCGTCGTCATTAAGTTGTTTTTTAATGTTTTTATTTCACTGTTGTCATACTCTTCTAGAATTGAAGCAAATTTTTCTTTTAAAATCAAATCATAAATTGATGTTAAATTTTCATTGAAATATAAGTTCTGATAAAAATTTTGTATTTGATTATTAGTGTTATTTAATAATGAAATTGTTTTATTTTTATCCATAATTGTATTTTCAATTTGAGACTATCTGTTAGTATAAAAGTTTAGCAGTTGTTGTCTACCAATTATTGGAAAATTTTCACATAACGCTAAATTTTTCTTAACGCAAGAAACATCATTCCATTTTCCTAAGAAAACGTCATCAGAATTAATCTGAACACAATAATCAGATTTATTTTTAGGACTTCCTTCCGACCAATTCGTATAATTAGCTTCCGATTCGTTAAACCATTTATATTTACCGGAAGTGTATCTCAAACCTGTCCAAACATAATCAATAATCTTATTTTTTGTAAATAATAAGTTTTCAATAAACTGTTGCTCTTCTTGTGATGTAATCGTAATTAAAGTTGAATTGTATTTAATGCAGGCATTCATCGATTCATCAAATGTGAGAAGACTCTCAATCAATTTAAAACATTTGTCTCCATTTAATGTTTCCCAATCATCGCATACTGTTTCCGCATTCAGATGTTTTGCTAAATTTTAAATAAAGTAAATTAATAATAGCTTAATTTTTTTCTATCAATTTCATACCGTTATTAATTAACAATACAATTAATAATATCTTAATATTATAATTCATTATCATTATTTAAAAAGTTTTTATATCACATTAAAGTGCTTAAAGTCTTGTTTGGTATAGAAATAAATTTAAAAGCTTTTATAGCAAAAAGAAAACCGGATTTATTAGTAATATTGGGAACTAAACACCTGTTCAATAGTTTATCAATTGTTTTGAAAAAAAACTACTTTTGCTTTAATTAATTAACCATTTATTAGTAATAATTAAAATTTTATAGTTTGCGCATTAAAATATGCAAAATAAGATAAAACAAATATTATTAATACATAGGATTTTATGATTAATTACTTTAAATAGTAATTTTATCAAATATTTACTATAAAAATTCGATTTTTAAAAAATCCGGAATTTATTAGTATTGGAAATATAGCACCTGAAAATAGCATTAGAATACCAGATAATTATTTTTACTCTAATGACGTTTATAAAGGCTGTAAATCCACGATAAGTAAACTAAATCCGGAAAAAACAATAGTTTAACCCTAATATCTTCGTTTTGTGATAATAAGCTTAAACAATTATATTACAGTAATCATTGTTTTAAACATTCTATACTTGGATTTAATTTTTACATAACATATTCTCTATATATAATTCTCTTAAACTTAATCTGTTAATTTGTTCTTTTAAAGACTCGTCCCCTCATCCCCTGGTGAACTTATACCCTCGAAACCTATTTTAATGAATTCTCTCAAAGTGTCTTTAGGATTTAAATTTACTTTGCTTTTTATTAAATGTTACTATTTTTCCAGCCGAATGCGGGCTTTAACTTTATTAAATTTTTACATTTATATTAAAATTAAAACACGATTATAATTCTTAATCATTATTTAAATGTATTTTTATAACGTTAAAATTTAATTAAAGTTATGTATGGCATAAAATTAATATTAATCACTTTTATAGTAAAAGTAAAACCGGATTTATTAGTAATTTTGAGAAAAAACAGCAGTTCAATAGATTATCAATTATTTTAAAACCAACTACTTTTGCTTTGATTAAAAAAATATTTATTGGCATTAATTAAAATTTTATCGAAAAATTTTAAGTTGACGAATAAAAACATTCAAAATAAGATATAAACAGGAATTATTAATGCGTACGATTTTCTGATTAAGTACTTTAAAGGGCAAATTATGAAATCCAGAATATATTAGTATCGTGAAAATAACATCTGTTTAGCAGATAATTATTCTAATGATGTTCATAAACGTTGTAAGTCCACGTTTCTTTAACTAAATCCATACTTTAACCATAATATCTTCGTTTAATGATGATAAGCATAGGCATTGGAGCGATCAGTAAACTATTTCTAACGCCATATTTCGATATTCTTTGCATTAATTCAGTCCAATTCCATAAATCAGAAGGAGTTTTATCCCACATATCAAACTGTAGAATACCTTTGGAAACTGGAGAACCACTATATGTCTCATACGTACCCAACTCTTTAGCCAATTCACAACTCGCTTCCAAAGCGCCATAATATATAGTTTCAAATATCTGTATATTATGTTTTCGCGACTCAACGCTTCCAAATGGCATTCGCATCAGAATGAAAGTATCGGCCAATCCTTGCACACCAATACCTATTGGTCGATGTTTTTTATTTGATAACTCATTTTGCGGTAACGGATAATAATTAATATTAATTATTTTATTAAGATTTCTAGTTATAATTTTAGTGACAAATTTGAGTTTATCGAAATCAAAAGTTCGTTCGCTTTTGTTAACGAATCTGTTGAAAGCAATGGACGCTAAATTGCAAACTGCTATCTCTTCAGGAGACGAATACTCAATGATTTCAGTGCACAAATTTGAACACTTAATTGTTCCCAAGTTTTGCTTATTTGACTTTCTATTGCAGTGGTCTTTATAAAGCTGTGCAACAAAATATTTTTAATATAAACTATAATATAGAGATAAGCAATTTAGGCGGCCTAACCTTAAGCTTAGGCTCAGCCTACAACCTACGCCTTGAGCCTATTATTTTTTCAGTAGCCTAAGCCTACAGCCTTAACAAAAAATAGGCTGATTAACCTGTAGGCTGTATTTCGTAATAATTTTTAAATCGTAAAGCATTGTAAAATAATATAATGTTATAATGTAATAACAGAGAAAAGCATTATAGTTTCAAGTATTGCACATCCGTTTGAAATATATTGTCTTTAGTAAATATTATCACTTATTGTAAATACATATTAAAAATTTAAAATTTTTGCCAATGAAAAAAATGTTTAAAATTTATGTTTAAGCCTAAGGTTATGGAAAATAGGCTGACCTAAGCCTAAGACTACTAATAATTTTGAAGTCTAAGCCTTTTACCAGTTCTAGCTATTCAGCTTAGAACCTAATGTGTAGGCTTATGCTGAGCCTAAATTCTCATCTCTACTATAATATAAGATTAGTTTGGTTACCATATATGGGGTTCCGGTTTCTGTCTGCGACTCAACGATTGCGAACCAAAGCGATTGAGCTCTCACTTGTCTCTTATACTTGTGTTGCTTTTCGTAATTCTCATACATATTGTCGAACTCTTCGCCCCAACAATCGTGAAGTGCTGGACACTCGTGCGGACACATCAGAGACCAAACACTGTCGGATTCAACGCGACGCATAAACATATCGGGAATCCATAGCATAAAACAGATCTCTTGCGCGCAATTTTTCACATCCAGTATTCTTCTTGAGCTCAAGAAACTCAAAGATGTCTGCATGCCATGGCTCCACATATATAGCTATTGCTCCTAAAAAACAAATTAGAATAACTAATACCGTAAATACCGGGTCTTTTATTTCCTCCCAAATCGATATATCGCTGAGTATTGTTGAACACACGAAGCATCGGCACAATTCCACTCGAGATTGCATTATTGCCCGCTATATAACTGCCATTCGCGCGAATAGAGGTAACGTCAAGACCTATACCTCCCGAACACTTAGATATTACCGCGCATTGATTAAGTGTATTGAAAATGCCTTCAATACTGTCCTCAAACATCGTTACCAAAAAACAACTTGAAAGTTGTGGACGAGGAGTGCCTGAAATAAATAGTAATTATTAACAAAAAAGTGTGAAATATTAGAAATATTCTAAGTTTGAAATATAAAATATTATTATTATTACTATTAATATTAACTCTACATGCAATACAAACCAGCATTGAATAGAGTGGGCGTCACGTGAATGAACCATCGATCGGACATTAAGTTATACGTTTCAATCGCTGATTCAATGTGTTCGCCATGAATACCAACCGATACTCTCATCAACATATGTTGCGGTCGTTCAACAATTATGCCATTAATTTTCAACAGATAAGATCTCTCAAGAGTTTTGAAACCGAAATAATTATATTGAAGATCGCGATCATAAATGATTGCAGAGTTAAGTCGTTCAGCATTTCTCATAACAATATTGTAAGTGTTTTCGTCAATCATTGGCGTATTTTTATTATTGATTTTGTTAACCATTTCGAACAAATCTTTAATAACTTCGGAAAAGTTTTTCTTCGTTTGCTTATGGAGTTTCGACACAGCTATACGTGCGGCCAGAATAGCGTAATCAAAGTGTTTTGTGGTCATTGAGGCCGCTATTTCTGCGGCCAATTCATCCAACTCGACAGTTGTTACGCCAGAATACAAACCAGACCTCACTTCAAGAGCTATCGCTGGCGGATCTATAACATTCATGTTCAATTCGTATCAAAATTTATTAATTCTATTTTAATTCAATATTATAGTCAATTTTTTTCTGTATTAAGTATTTTTGGCATTTAAATTATTTATTATATTGTTGCACAACTCTAATTTATGTTTGTAAACATAATCAGTTATAAAATTTACTAAATATTGATTAGATGAAAAAATTTTTTAATTTTATAAAATATTGTTATAAATAGAACTTCAGTGAGTGTTTTAAGAATTTTGATTCAGTTTTGTTTTAGCTTTAGTAATCAACATCACATAAATTGTTGTTAATCTAACGCACAGAAGTATTATATAAGAGAATATAATTATGCATGTGATTGGTTTTAACTCGAAATTTTATTTATTGGACTAATTAGGAGGTGGAAATTTTGGTTATTGGACTATTTAGCATAGTTGCGCTTATGAAAAGGGGTCAAAACATGTTACATAGCCATTGTTTTGCAGTTTATGCCAATATAATGAGCATAGAGCGGATTATTAGGGTCAAAATTTAGAATGTTAAGGTAGGGTAAAAGAGAATAAAAATATACAAATTAGGGTGTAAATTATGGTATTAAAATTATATATAAACAGTAATTCTTATCTATTTTAAAGTTTTATTGCAACATATGTAAGAAATATCAAATATCTGTATAAAACTTTAATAAAACATACAGGGTATACAAAAAAACCAATCGATCAATTTTAACTTTAAATAACTTTTTTATTTATTAATATTTTTAATTGTTTTTTTCTATGTGTAAACCATTGTTATAGTAGATTCGTCTACACCTTTTTGGCCAAGATTTTAAGGCTTTATTAATTAAGTTTTGAGGAATTTTCTTGAACTCCTCTTTAAGAACCTTTTTAAGCCCATTTATTGTTGTAACTTTTCTGCTATTAACTTTGTATTTTAAATATCCCCAAAGAAAAAAATCGCATGGGGCTGCATCGGGGCTGTTCGGCATAAATTGAAGTGGCGTAATAAATTTTATTTTATTTTCTTTAAGATACGAAAGTGTCTTTTTTGAAGAATGTGATGGCGCCGAGTCCTGATGGAAGAGAAAGTTACCATTGGGGTATAATTTAGGCACATCTTCTTTGATAAATGGTTTAAGGATTTTGTTGATATAATAATCGGAGTTTATCTTCGCTCCGGGTTCAACAAATCTTAATTTGGTCACGCCGTTTGAAGATAATCAGGCCCAAACCATAACCCCTTTTGGATGAGACTGTGAAGTGAATACTTCACAACTTTGTCTTGTCTTTGCACGACTGATGTATTGAATCTTGGTTTTTCTGTTGAAATCAGCTAAATAAAACCAAGCCTCATCGGTCGTAACAACATTCATCCACCGATCTTCTCTCAATAGCCTATAAAGTGGCCACGATATTCGGTACCTTTTTTCCCGTGTTTTTTCAGTTATTAAGTGGCCTTTTGGTTTTGTGACCTTTTTAAGGTTTAATTTTTTGTTAATTTGGTAACTTATTACCTGTTGGCTAACATTAAGACGTTTTGCCATTGATTTTTGACTTGGAAGGTTTGGATTTGTGGCCATTTTCTTAAGTCTGTTGAGTTGTTGTTTTGTTAATAAACTTTTGCGCCCATTTTTCGTTGTTTTGTTAGCCAAATTAGCGTCGTTTTCGGTCGAATTACGGATCCTCGATATAAAAGTTACCGTAATATTGATGTTTTTCTTTTGAAAATATTTTCGAATTACGCTGTGCGACCATTTTAAGTTTAAAAAAGTCCGAATTTGTCCAACAAGTTCGGGTGAAGTTTTAAGAAAAACCATATTTGTTTATTAAAAGTTTACTATGTAGCTCAAAAGAGGGCATTTTTAGCCTTATTTTGGTATGTTATATGTTACTTTTGGATTTATTTTTAAAAAGTTATTAAACTTTTAAATTGATCGATTGGTTTTTTTGTATACCCTGTATATAGAGGAAAATAATAGGACACTTTGATTAAAACACAACACAACTGTGCACTACTCTTGAATCCTCTTCTGCTTTCGGTTTGTGTTATGTTTAAAAGAATTTCTTTCGAACTATTCTCTCTCTCTCTCTCCCTCTCTCCCTCTCTCTCTGTTCTCTCTAAACTGTCGCGTTAAGTAAATTAATTGAGAAGTTTTACTATAAGTTTTAAGTTAAAAATTTAGAATGCCTTTGCGATTTGGTTTTTAGCAAATTACTGCTTAAATTTAAAAAGTATTAAATGCTTTATTATATTAGCTGATTCACAGACTATTTATCAAATAAACTCATTTTTCTTCTTTTTGGAAAGGTTTTATAAGTTTTTTCTGTGTGTTTACGCTGAAGAACAAGAATAAATCTAATTTAAATTAAATTTTTACCAAAAAATAATCTTACAATCAAAATGATTAACATGAAAAAATTAGAAAAAAACAAACACACTCTCAATGAAAATTGTAGTTAATTTTAGACAATGACGGCAACTGTTTCATTAATATAGTACACACTGACAGCACACAGACACACACACAAGTATTGGGTTCGTCTGTCAGCTCTGATCCTTTTTCGTTCTCGCAATCCTTCTCTAATGTTCAGACAAAATCTATTCAAACATTTGGAAGGATACGATAAACTAACAACTCCTTACGTCTACTGTGTACTACATTAATCTAAGATGTGTTATACGCTCGTAACAACAAGAGTAAAAAAACGAATGTAATTATAACAAAAATCTAAGGAAGAATTGCTAATTTGGTTGTATTATTCTATAAATGAATCAAAATTTTAGGGTAAAACAGTTTTCTGTTAAAAGAATACTCAAAGAATTTTGCTAAAGTTTAAATTTCAAAAAGAATAAGCAAAGAACTTTGCTATTATTCTCAAAGGAAATTTTAAAATTTATCAAAGAATTTCAGTCAATTTTCTCAAAGAAAAATTTACCCCTTGGTTATAACGTAATAAAAATAATTGAAAAAATGTATTTATTAAATTAATATATAAAAAAATTAGGGTAATTTTAAAAGATTTGCTTTAAACAAGAACAAAAGAAAACATCTATATTTCGCATTTTAGGCAAACTTGTTTCAAACATTTCTTATTTCCCCCAAAGAAAATATTTTAAAAGATGTCATCCATTCATATCGGAATATATTTTAAATAAAGAAACATAACAACTGATTGGCCCAAATCTAATTTATTAAAACTGTGTTGACACGATAACACTAAAAATCTTTAAGTATTTTTTACACAGCATAATATAGAGTTAAAGATTTGAGCTTTGCATTGAAAGCTCACTTATCGGTAAACTACGAGCTCATGGGAAATCAAATAATGTGAACAAACAATATGAGAGTCCATTCAAAATCATGTCTATGACTGCTCGAGTGTGTTAGTGTACTGATCTAAAACCAAACGAAATGGACAGCGCATCGCATGGAAATACATCGAAAAATGTTAACATGCGTTTTGTTACTGACTCTTAAATTTAAAGAATTTTAAACAATAATCTTGCTTTTGGATTTGAGCATATTTGTCTGTCTGTATTTCTGTTTTGATTTTTGCTATCTTTACATTTATTAAGGTATTTTATCTGCTCCATATATTAATTATGGGATTCGTCATCTTACCCAGTATTGACATAATGAATCAATTGTTACATATGATAAAATTACTTTAAACTATTAGAAAGTCAGCTATCTGTGTTCTTGTTTATATTCATTTTGAAATGGGAGGAAAAAATTCTTTTTTATTGTTTGTTAGTTGAAGATCGTATCAATATTAAATGACTTATAACCTGATTATCCGCAATAATAAGCATATTATTTTGTTCATAATTTTAACAAATTTACGATATTTATCATCTATTTTTATATCATATAATTATTAAGTCATATTATAATATTTAAGCTATAAACATAAGTAATTTTGTTTTATTTTTACTTAAAACTTATGGTTATTCTAGAAAATTTGAGCAAATTCAAAATTTAAATTTTTTCTTAAGATTGAAGATTTTACCAATTTTTAAAAATAATCAGCATCAAATATAAAATGTCAATTAAGATTGTACTACAAGTTATTGATTTATGTTTCATGCTATTTACATAAATATCATCACATTTTAAGTGAAACATTACTTCTCTAAATATATATTCTTTTTACAAGAGTTATTTTCACACACTTTTCACACTCTTGGCTATTTGCCGATATTCAATATTCAGCTCTCTATTTAAGCCATAAGTGTGTCCGACGCTGAGAAAAATATATTAATATTCAACTAGAAGTTTTGATATGTGTGTTTTGTGTTGTTTTGACAATAATATGTGGTATTCCTCCCACTTTGTGTTGTATTTGTTTAGAAAATCTTACGAGATTTCAATATCAATGAGAATCGTACACAAATCATTTACTAAAATATTAATGAATTATGTATTAAAGATTAAATGCAGTTATCAAATACACGTTATGTCATATATCTTTATAAATTCATTACCATATTATTTGTGATATATAACCTTAAAACATGATTAATACTAGACTGGCCATATTTTTTTGAATAAAAAAAAGAATTTTTAAAAATAAATAAGTGACTAAAATTGATTTGTTTAAGAGACAATTTTTTGGAATGAAATCAATAACCTATATATAACCCTTTTCAAAGCGATTACTATATAAGATTAAAATTACTGTGCAGTTTTTGGATAAACATACGTTATTTATTCTCACATATTTATATTTTATTTTACTCGTAAATAAATCCATAAAAGATCAGTAATCACGCGATAGGTTTAATAAAACATAGTGGAGTTTACAAAAACTCTATATTTTTAGTGGACAAAAATCGATAAAAAAAATAATATTTGAGAAATAATTTTTACAAAGTTTTCAAAAAAACCGACATTTCTATTGCCAGTTTTAACCAATTTCTCGGCTATAAATATAAACATCTTAAACTTGAAATTATTACTAATTTTGTCATTTTAATTTATATAGATATAAATTGAATTTCTGTAATATTTTTACTAAAATGTGCAAATCTTTACATTGAGTTTGAACTATACACTTATAAAAACTAATAAATAATTAATTATAAACAAGTTTAATAATTATATATTTATCTTTTAAATATATATAAAACCAAATAATTTAAAAAATTAATCAATAAAATATAAAACTTTCCTTAATTACAATAAACAGAAGTTATATTTCTTTAAAACAAAAAAAAATAAATTAGAACTATTATAAAAGCATCACTAATTTAAATTAAATGAAATATGTTTTCTTAAGAAGCATTAATCTTAATTTTATGGTAAAATGTACTTTCTATCTAATTTTGTCGGACTTTATTAAAACGCACGATCAAAAGATATTAAATTAAGGTTGAGCTAATCACAAATAAGCTATTTATCAATTGCTAAGAGTTTTATTTCTTATTATATTTTACTTTAAGCATCTACTAGTGATTACAAAACAATAGAACAAATAAATCAAATTTGATCTGATTTTGTTCACAGTAATTCTTGAGTCAAATTGACAAATAGAAAAAATAGTTACTTTTACAATTAAGACATACTTATAAATCTTTTCGAAAAATTTTGAAAAAAGTTTTATAAAATTAAACTTTGAATTAAGTTAACAATTATTTATAAATTATGTTAATTTAAATTTTAGTATTTCTTTTCACACTAATCCCAAAACGCTGGTTATTTCAAATAGCAATTATACACATTAGTAGGCCCTTACACCCATGGATAGGCATTTAACATGGGAGCCATCGCACTGTTGTGCGGGCAGTTCCTAAGCCATTGTTGTACCATGTGATTTAAAAATATCACACTGTTGTACATTGTGTTTTAATAATATCCTACTGTTGTACGGTGTCTTTAAAAAATACCTCACTGTACTATGATATAAAAATATATAGATATAAAAATAATTACGATAATAAATAGTGACGAAATTAATAAAAAGTTGCGAAATTAAAAATGTTTTATTTTCAAAATATTTTATTATTAAAAATATTTTTAATATATAGTACATAATAACAATTAATACTATAATTTAATACTTATTACATTGATTTGTGAATTTACTATAAACTATTAAAATTAGATAGAATATTTAGAATTAGTATACTTAAGTTATTATTCAAAATTACTTGCCTTTTAAATTATTTAAAATATAGTCTAGACGATTTGATGATAAATAAAATTTTCCATTGTTAGCAGCTTGATTACAGATCGTAACATTGAAATAGATTCAAGATTTACTGTATATCTTCATCATATACCATATTCATTAGATTCAGTTTCAACAACAAAACCTTCACCTCTATGAACAAATTTTCTTATTTGACGCTTACTAATTTTAACGACATCTACTTTAGCAGCACTTAAAAGAGCTTCTAGATTTACAAGGGTCTTTTAAATTATTAATTCATTTCACCATGCCCTTAAATACCTTACTTTTTATTAATATCGTCACTATATATTATTATTATTATTTTTAAATCTATAAATTTTTATTTCATAGTACAGTGCGATATTTTTAAAAGACACCGTACAACAGTAGGATATTATTAAACACACTGTACAACAGTGTGATATTTTTAAAACACATGGTAAAAAAGTGCAATGGCTCCAATGTTAAATTCCTATCCACGGGTATATAGGCCGGCCTTCTACTCACATTTTTATATATATATGATAAATTTTGTCAAAACTATTGTGCCAATGTTTTTTCTAATAGATTTGATTCGTTCGTTTGGTGATGCGGTTGTAATTGAAAAATTGTCTAAGCGAAAAATCGTAAAATACATAAAATTAACTATTTTTCTAATATCAATCTTAGCAATGGACAATTTACTGTGATATGAGTCCAATTGCTAGGGAATCGATTGCATAATATCGAACATTTATTTCGATGACAACTGTTTTCGAATTATGAAATTGCATTCTTCGCATACGTGTACATACAGTAAGATACATAGTGGTTGAGCATCTAATAGTTAACATAAAATATTCATTTGGATTATGATTTTAAATGTTGTGGATTTTATATGTACTATTTTTGGCACTCAAATTGGAATTTTGTTGAAATTGAATACATAAGCCAAATTGTATATCAATTAATATTTTTCTTCTCTTTGTTCGTTATTCCAATTTTAGTAATCCTTATATTATATATATTATTATTGAAACAAGTTTGGCGTAAAAATTGCAAACAATACGATATCAATTCAATTCATTTAAAATCAAATGTAAAACTGACAAATTTGTACAATATTACTATTTTCATTGGATTATTTAATTACCTTATTATATTTAGGTAAGCGTTTTTTGAAATCATTCAGACAAGATGTTCGACAAGTTTCTCCATTTGTTCGTGACAGAACTATTAGATTATTTCAAATATATAAGTAAATATATTGTACCGATAGTTATATTAATCTTCCAACATCAGAATTCCAAAGAAAATTAAGAAAAATCTTAATCAAGATATCAAAAAACTAAAATATTTCAAATTTAGATGATTAAAATTATACATAATTAAGAATTAATACATCAACAATTATATTAATTAATAAAATAGTCATATCTATAAATTTAAATTTAGTAAATTTAAAAATTTTACTTTTATATTTTAGAAATGTAAATTAAAAATTATGGAACTTTCTTTTATAGCAAACATTAATTGTGAATCATATAACTAAGATTGCGTTAATCGTTTAAACGATATGGCATATTGTTTTCATCATAGAAACAATGGCATCAAATAAATATGAATCAAAGAATTATTTTTGCTTTGTCGGTAAAACCGAATATTATGAAATTCCACAACTTAATAGCTTTATTGGATTTTTTCTTATATAAGTATACAAAAACAATTACGAATATATTTGCAGTTTAAAATTATACATTAAGTTAAGATATTTCATGTAAATGGTAGGGGTTTTATAAAATTTCAGCTATGTATAGTATAGTATTAAAAAATAATTGTGTTTTGAAATATTTATTACATTATTTAGCCTTAAACATAACTGATTTTGTTGTTTATCATTTTTGTAAATTATTTATTCATAAATATGGTTTTTAAAAAAATATTTTTAAAAATGTATGCTCAAAAATTTATCACTCAAAATTTGCTCTGGCTTAAAATTTAAGTAATTTTTATTTTTAGAAAATATTTTGTTAAAAATATTTAATGAATATTAAACTTTATATTAGAAAAAAGAAAAAAATTAAGATTGTTATTAAATGGTTATTAAATTCGTTTTCTTTTAAAAATTAAACGAATTACTTCAGTTTACACATCAATGCACCTGAAACAATGTGATCCATTTATGATTTTAAATCCACTTTAGAATCACATAACTTGATTAATTTATCATTTATTTAAATAATTTATTAATTCCAACTAAAATCAAATAACATTATTACGATTTCGTTTCAATTTGTACAAGATTTACGTCTATGTCTCTTTGATTACGTAGTGATGAGGTTTCCAGAAAAAAGAAAAACTAATTTATTATTTGCCATATTCTTTGTGGCAAACAAACAAAAATTAATATACTTCAGAAGACAT
>JAQGAW010002032.1:0-16574 GCA_034698025.1 Phthiracarus crinitus | reverse complement strand
AATGCAGATTTTTATATTTCAAATGTATTAAAGCCATTGTTTGAGAAATATCTGCCACAACTATATCCAAATGAATTACATAAAATATTTTTACATCATGACAAAGCTAGTAGTCATACTGCATCCAAATCCTGCCATTACCTCAAAGAGGTTAAGCAAAATTTAGGAATTACGACAATAAAAAATTCAGAGATACCGGTGAAGTCACCCGATTGTTCGCCACTAGTTTTTTTGGTTTCGGTTACTTAAAACAGAGACTTTTTTCTCGAAAATCAAAAACATTGAAAGGACTTTGGAAAGTTTGTCAAGAAGAGTGGAGTAAAATAGACATCTATATGACACGAAGAGTTTTTCAAAGTTGGAAAAAACGTTTGCGTTTGGTTTCAATGAATTCTGGAGCACACATTGAAAACACAAAAAAAATTCATTTGAAATCAATAAAAATTTCTTAAACTAATAAATAGTCGGTCAAAATTAGGCAAACACTCTAGTAGTTTTATCGAAATTCCACCCCACTTACCTGTTACAAAATTTCCGTATCACTAACGGTTCCGTGGGTGGCGGAATTCAAATCACACATTCTTCAACTTCGCTGTAACTGATCAGACGGTGATATTTTCATCGTTTTTTTGTTCGATATATTAGTTTTATCGAATTTCCACCCCAATTATCTGTCACAGAATTTCCGTAAAACTAACGGTTCCGTGGGTGGTGTTATGCACAAAACGCAATCTTCATCTTCCTTGTAACTGATCCGATGATGATAATATCATCGGTTTTTTGTTCCATATGTTAATATTATCGAATTACCACCCCAATTACCTGTCACAAAATTTCCGTATCAGTAAGTGTTGAAATTATGTTCAAAATGATTTATTTATGATAAACTCATAAAATAAATCCATTTGAGGTCAATAAAACTTGCTTACCAGGTTTTCGATTTATTGACTGGTTTGTAAAAAATAACCGAAACGAACCAAACAGAACAGAAGCAAAAAACTAAAAAATTAAACCGAAGTGAAACTATAAGAAACCCAACCCGATTAACCGACGGATAACCGACCTTAGGAACAGATGCCTCAATTTATAAAACCTTAAATTTAAATTTATATAATTGATATTTTTGATAATTTTTTTAAAATTTTGTATCGTATTTTCAAGAAATTCTTAACATTAAGATTAAATTATAAAGTTTTAAAGATCAAGTATAATATAATTTTATTAAGATTTAATGCTTGTTATGAAATAATATTAATTTATTAATTAAATTCATTTAATAACAACTATATAAAATTTAATCTTGTAATAAAATTCCTTCATTTTTTACATATCAAATAGTTTCATTTTAATAAAAAAATTTAATATAATGAATGTATTTTCGAATTTATGTAAACAAAAAAAATCTTGTTAGTTTAGTTTGATTGGTAAAAGTGAGAAAAGGTAATTAAAATAATAATATGCAAGCGTCATACAAATTCAATAAGATAATAAGTAACATTTTTCTTACAAATTAGATTTCAAGGTCTGATATATATATATATAAATCAATAAAATATTGTAATAAAATAAGAAAAAATAGAAATAATTCAAAAAAAAAATTTTAATAGGTAATAAAAAACTTATCTAATTTTAACATTCACTATAATATAAAAAATATATGACTTATTGTTTGTCATATATATCTCTGAAGTTCATATGAATTTATATCGATTTATTAAACACTTAAAATAAAACTGAAAAATTATTTAATATCTCATCATTTTATACATTGATTCTAAAAATTTTATGTATATTTATTTAAATAATATGTAAATTTTATGTAAATGTTATGTATATTTTATGTATATTTTTAGTTAAGGATCGGTTTGTTTTCAAGGAAAATGATTCGCACTATTTGGAAATATTTTATGGAATATGTTTACTGCTTATGTATTGACTGAAATCATGCGACCGAGACATGAACAACTTTTTGCATTGGCATTAAACCACGTGGCAATTGGAAAATGTACGATCAAAGATTTGTCTTTATTTAAAAGTCGTGAAATCATACTCAATAAGTTAAGTCCACAGAGTGATTCAATAAAATTATGCAGAACTAATGCTGAAGTAGACGCATATAATTGCATATCTTAAAATAGGAATACTAATAACGAATTCATTAGCGAAGCTGACGATATAGCCGAAGGTGACGTATGCAGTGCTGTCCAAAATTTTGCACTTAAAACAGTTTCATAACTTTCAAGTTCTAAAACCTATGGATTAACGTCGAGACTCGTATTGAAAGAAGAGGCGTTGTATATGATCACAAATAATATTTATGTTGAAGACGGACTTGTGACTGGTTCTAATGGTGTTTTAAGGAAAATTGAACAGTTTGCGTATAACCAATAAAAATATAGGTTGAATTTTTACGAGATAATATTGGTCATAATACTCGTCCCAAATTTAACTTTACTATAAAACGAAACAATTATCCTGAGATATGGACACCATTTGACAAAATATCTCATAAAATCGCGCCGAAGAGTAACCTTAGTGTGCGAGTTCGAATAACACGATTTCCAATAGTGACTGCTGAGGCCAAAAGTCAAGGCAGAGCTATGATAACGTTGTCGTAAGTATTGGTTCAAGAATGTTGCGTTCTGAAGAATACGTTTAGATTAGTCGTGCTTAAAAATCAAGAGGCCAATTTATCTATGGTATTTTTATACAACCGAAATCCACGACAACACTTCAAATAGTTAAAAATTATATAGAAAGTTTGAGGACAACAGCTACACTACATTTTAAGCTGTATTATTTATCGGAAAGTACTAAAAATACTACTAAATTTATATATCAAAACGTTCAGTCACTCAAAAAACACTATTTGGATAATTTTAATGACATCAAATATATGGCAACAGATTATATGTTATTTATAAAAACGTGGACAAATTGTGCTATTAACTTTTCCGAGTTCAGATTCACAAAAATTTTGAAGTCAACAACAATTAAACACGCTAATGGATGCTCTATTTATTCAAAGAAAATATCGAAGAAATTTTCATGTTTGAAGAATCAGAAAATAATAGACATTTTGAATGCATCGCAATTTTGGTTATTGATGTCGCGGTTTTACTAATTTACAACTCATCGAAGAATACAATGAATCAGCTATTAAACGATATAACTTCATGATTACACAAAATTTGTTTCAAAAAATAATGGTTGTAGGAGATTTAAATATCCAATTGAATTCAAATAACGGCCAAATACTTATTAAATATAAGAAGAAACACAATTTTAATCTATTGACAACAGGATGTACAACAAATTAAAAAACTACAATAGATTATGTATTCACTAAAGACATTACAATTGCTGCTTATATTTACGGATCAAACTTTTTCTTTCCACGAAGCTATATCCTTTGAAATTTAATTTAAGTTAATTTATGTATGTTATTTTATTATTAAACAATTTTATTTACTCTATTTTTGTTAAAGTTATTTAAGATATTTGATATTTAAATTGAAAGGTAAATTATATATTTAGTTAATGTTATATAATGATATTTCACATATAGTGTAGAACGGATAAATAATTTTAGATTTGTTAAATTTAATATTTATATTTTATGAATAAAAACATAATATAATAATTTATAGTATAAAATCATTGTTGAAAAAAATTAATCGTTTTGAGAATAATTTTTAAACCAAATTTTTATTTTAAACAATTCTATCAAAAATGAATTAAAAAATTTATGTTTATTGTTTTCTTTGAAAAATTATTTGTTTCAATATTAATATTTTTGTTGCAAATCATTTCGTTTTTTTCGTGACAAATTTGGTCGCCACCGGTATTCCGTCAGCAGAACGGTAATGGATTTGCGCTTAAGATAAAAATTGGGAAAATCTAAACAGACGGTTTTTTGGCGAACAAATTAGTGGTCACCGGTATCCTTTCCATGTTTTATATTCCCATATCGTGTAGAAAGGGAATCGATTTGCGCTTGGGAGAAAATTTGGGAAAATCTAAGCTGGCTAATTTGTGTATACGTGGAATCTATTTACTTTTTACAACAATTAATAATTTTTTAAATGAAACAATTAACAGTAACAGAACGTAATTTTTAAAAATAAAATAAATTTAGTTGATCAACAATAGTAATTATAATTAAAATTCCAAAAAATTATTTTATACTCAGTAAATTTGATAATTTTAACTTAACTTATAACATTATGCGATGTGAGCTCATTGTGTAGGTTCATACTCTTTCTTGTTGTTAAATTATAATAAAATTAATAGTTTAATTGTAATATTGTATTTACTAAGATATTATAAGTAGAATTTATGAAATTTTTTACTCTTTTTTTACTTTAAGTAAAAGAAATTATAAGTAAAATTTAATTAGAAAAGTTGTAAAAAAAGAAAATTATAAGTGAATTTTTAAAATGTAAATGAAAATTCAAATTAAAATAATTTTTAAATTAAAAATAAAACAAGATCGAATCGGTCACATTATCTGACTTTATAGTTTTAAATCAAGATAGTTTTTGGTCGCTCACTCTTTTCTATGGCTCGCTCTCATTATTTTCGTCATGTTTTGTTGATTTATACTAAATCGTTATAATTTAATGTTTTGCAAATAATATAGTTGATTATTTAAATCGGCATATGCCACACAGAAATTTGGAATATGACATTCTCAACCTATTTAATTTAAATCAATAACTGTAAAAACTTTATAAACCCGGAATATGCCGAAATTATATATTAAAAAAGTTTTTAATTATGATAGTTTTTGGTTTTTCGCTCTCTTCTATCGCTCGCTCCCAATATTTTCGTTATTTTTTCAAAATTATATACTTTAAAATTTATATATAAACTTTTTCGTAATTTTGTAAGTAAAATAGATGTTTAATTACATTGGCATATGTCACTCTAATATATGCCTTTGTTTAAGAGGTATTAATTCTATTTTGTGCCACTGTTTACAGATATTTCTTCATAAAATAACGGAATATGCCACATAGAAAAACGGAATATGCCGCTGTTTAATCGGTTTTAATTCTATTTTTTGGCACTATTTACACATTTCTTCATAAAATAATGGAATATGCCACTTCAAATAACTGAATATGCCGCATTTTATTCGGCTTTAATTCTAATTTTTTCTACTATAAACAATTATTTCTTCATAAAACAACGGAATATTCCATAATATTTTTAATTTTTTTTACAACTTTTTAATTATTTTTCAGATTATTTTGCTTTTCATCAATGTTTTTTTTTCATTTTTATCGATTTTTATTTCGTTTAAACAATGATTTTTTGAAGATAGGATTCTTTTTTTCTTTATATTAATAAAGGGATTTTTTAAGATAGGAGTCTATTTTATTGAAGTTAGGAGTCTTTTGCACTGAAAAAGGAATTTCTCTATGTTAATAAAGGGATTTTCGTTTTGGGTCAGAGTAGGGTGTGAAAGACGGACATGGAAAAATCCATATATCTGACAATTTTGTAAAGTCAGATAAAAAAGTAAAAGTAAAATAAGAAAATATTACAACACAACTTAATTGGTTATTATAATCAGGTTCGAGTTTCGATTCCAAACAATAATTATGTAAAAATTCAAGTTAAAATGAAAGTTATTAATTTAACAAGATTACAATTTACAACATTGGCTTCATAATCAGTTACAAATATAAACCGTTAATTATTTATTTAAAACAATTTTCAATTAATTTTAATTATGATTAATATATAATCAATAATATTATTTTTTCAAATTATAATTAGAATAATTTAATATTAAATTACTATTAAATTCAAATATATTAGAAATGAATTTAAAATACTAATTTTAATAAAATTTGGCTTATATATTTCAATCAAAATAAAATAATTTAATTAATTTTAAGCATAGTGTTAGCATTAATTCAGATAAACCTTAATAAATATAAATAAAATAAACCCCCTAAATAAATAATAAGTTAACATACCAAATTTTTTAAGAAAAAAAATTCTGTCTATATACAGACAGATATTCATAAAAAATATTTATGTAATTTTAAGAAAATTTTTACTTTGCTGATAACAACAAATTTCACTCAAATAGCAAAATATTATAACGTTTTTTTAAATAAATTTTTTGTTTAAAATGTTAAATTGAAATCTCAAATAATAATAATCAAAAATTAGGGTTACAAAAAAACACTTAAGATTTAATAGTTAAAACATGTTAATATTAAGTATATTTATCACATTTAAATAAAAAAATTTTTACTTTTTAAATATAATTTCATTTACATTTCGATTAATTGAAATTGAAATGCAATGGAAATTAGATAAAAGTTAAAAATTGAAATGGAAATGGAATTTAAATAAAAAGTAAATTAAAAATCGAAATCGAAATGCAATTGAAATTCAAAATGTCATTTGGAAACAACACTAGTTTTAACTCAAATAAAATTACAATATAATGATTCAAAATTATTTATTATTCTAAGTTTAAATTTTTTAGGTAACCCCTATAACCTTAACGTAATCAATGTTTATATTAACCGTTTTCTAATTTGTCCACTCTTTAATCAAAATATTTCTTGATATTAAATGAAGTTGAAAATTATTGAACGAACAGACTTCGGTTTATTTTAATAAATGACCAGAAGCAAACAATTTGTATTTACATCGGATGGAGATTAAGTAATCAGAAGTTTAATATACATATTTTATGTAACATCCTAAAAATATCTTTCTTTCTATGAAGGTGTTTCTTAATAAGATTTTAAGTATCGGTCTTTACATTTATTTTTAAAATATTTTACATTTTCAGTATGTTTTTAAATTTTGTTTGTAAGCATAGTTAAGAATTGTAATGACTTTAGCTGAAAAACATTTGAAAACTTTTTCTCAAGACATAGTTTGAACTCTTATTTAACTTATATTTATTTTAGTTATAAGAGCACAGATTTAATATTATCATATTTAACTTTTTTTCAGATTAATCTAAATTTACCCATTTAGCTATAAACAAAACCAATTTTTAAAAATTTATTGTTGAAAAGCAAAATTTTCTAAAATATCTTTTAAATTTATTTAAAATTCAAAATATTTGTGGCATATTCCACTTTTTAATGAAGAAATATTAGTAAACAGGCAATAAATAGAGTAAAATCGTAATATCGTTATAAACCTTTTTTGAATTTTTTATTTAATTAATTTTTTAATGAATTTTTTTTCATTTAAACAATGATTTTTTAAAGATAGGAGTCTTTTATTAAATTGTTAATTTAAGATAGGAGTCTTTTTTAAATAATACCTTAATTAATATAAACTAAAATATCCTTTTTAAATATAATTAACTGGAAAACACACATAATTATCATAAAACTAGAAAGAGTATGAACATACATAATGAGTTCACTTTGTATTATATTCTTAGTTAATTTAATTGTATATTTCAAATATTTGTTTATTAAATATTTTTTGATATTTTAATTATTGTTTCTATTGTTTCCCAATTTTTAAAAAGCAAAAGTAATATTAAATTGTCAATAAAACGGTTGTTCTATATTATACCGGCAGTATTATTGTAAGAAATTTAACCTAACAATACATTTCTATTTATTGTATAAAACCGTTGAAAACATTTTAACAATAATTATAAATGAAACAAGAGTTACGCGCTGTAAGTTACCTAAGAGTATATATAATAGTAGTTAACATATAAATGTGACAAAATTTAAAATACAAATTATTAAATAAATAACATTAGTTTTAATTAAATAGAAATATATGTATCACATTTAATGAACCTAAATCTAACAAAACCTATCCAAACCTAACAATATCTATCCAAACCTAACAAAACCTATCCAAACCTAACAAAATTTATCCAAACCTAACAAAACCTATCCAATCAAATCAAAACCTATCCAAACCTATCCAAACCTCTCCAAACCTAGCACTACATATCAAAACCTAACGATACCTATCCAAACCTAACAAAACCTATCCAAACCCTAACAAAACCTAACAAAACCTATCAAAACTTAACAAAAAATATCAAAACCTATCAAAACCTATCCAAACTAACCAAACCATTTTATCATCATTTGATCGTTTTGTAAGATAGAATTTGTTAGTATATTAATATTCCACATTTTCAATATACTTTAATAAACAAATTAGAATGTTATTTGTTTTTTTGAAATCAAAATTTATAGCGCGTAGCTATGCTTCTTATGAAATTATTGTTAAATTGATTTATACGGTTCATAAGTTTAAATAGATATATATTGTTAGGATTAAGTTTTCACAACAATACTGCCGGATAATATAGAACATCCAATAAAACTTTCACTTCAAGAAAAAGCGTAATACAATTGAAATGTAATTTTTAAAAAGCAAAAGTGAAATAAGAAAATATTACAACACAACTTAATTGGTTATTATAATCAGGTTCGAGTTTCGATTCCAAACAATAATTATGTAAAAATTCAAGTTTAAATCAAAAGTGAAAATCAATTGAAATTAAAATTGTGTTTGAAAGCGGAAGTGAGAATAAGAGAAATTTAAAATTATTTGAAAAACAAAAGCGAGACAATTTAAATCAAAAATTTAAAATTGAACATTACTACAAATTCAATTTTCAAGTTTTTAATTCTTTACCCTAAATCCAATTCTTTATTTAACAGTATATTTTCATTTTTTAAATTTTGATGAATTCTTTTTTTAGCGCCTCAACAGTTTAATATACTTTTTAAAATTTTTAAAATAAAAGCAAAATTATATCCAATTTAACATATTTAATTTAATTTTTGAACTAAGTTTAAAATATTATTTATAATTTCTATTTGTTTAGACTTTAATTAATAGAAAAGTCTTTAAAATTTCATTTCTTTTACTTTAACATTCAAAAGTAAATATAACACTAAATTTAAGATAAAATATTAAAATTCAATGCTAATTTATTAACATTATTTTAATATTAGTTGTAGTTTCAATTGTAAAAGGAATTAAAACATTTTACTTAATTAAACTAGTTCTGTTTTACTTCCGAATTTTAATTTTGTTTTTCTTTTACTTTTACTTTTTCAAAATTTTTTTATTTCAATTGTATTTTACTTTTTATTTTAAGTAAAATTTCAATTCAATTGTAATTAACTTTTAGTTTTTGTTTTCAATATAATTTTAATTGTATTTCGCTTTAGCTTTTAAGTCAAAAATAATTTAAATTGTAATTAACTTTTGCTTTAAAGCGAAACTAAAATCGAAAA
Organism: Phthiracarus crinitus; assembly: GCA_034698025.1. Taxonomy (NCBI): domain Eukaryota; kingdom Metazoa; phylum Arthropoda; class Arachnida; order Sarcoptiformes; family Phthiracaridae; genus Phthiracarus; species Phthiracarus crinitus. The sequence goes on along the minus strand of JAQGAW010002032.1, from coordinate 7,305 downwards.
TTTAATTTTACATTTGCTTTTTAATTTCGCTTTTCCATATATTATTATAGATATAGTAAAAGTAAAAGTTAAGTAATTTGTATTTTACTTTTTCTTTCACAATTTTGATTTTAATTGTATTTTGCTTTTTTTAAAAAAATTTATATTTCAATTGTATTTTACTTTCGCTGAAGCTAAAGTAAAAGTAAAAATATTATTTCAATTTTACTTTTTTTCCAAAAAGTGAATCAACACTAAATTAAACTAAAATAAATAATAAAATAATACAATCATGTTTTCAAAATGAGATAACAACTTCATTTTAAAATATTATTTATAAACTGTTTTATATTTTATTTTTCTTTGAAAAATACTGTTTAAATCGAAAATTATAATTATTTGTAAAACATAAAGTAAATTATATTTGTCATTAATATTTAATTTTTTTAAAATCGAACGAAAAAATTTAATTAAATATAAAATTAAAAAAGTTTTATAATTTAAAATTAACAAAAGTATAATCAAAGTTTTAAAATGTAAATAACTTTTAATATATAGTTTTTTAATAACTTTTACATTATAGAATTCATTGAAAAGATATAATATAAAACAAAAGTCGAGAAAATTAATACTTAATTTTCATAAATATATTTGTATTTAAAATAATTATTAATAAAATAAGTATTAGAAATATTTAATTTTTGTTCAATTTAATTATTTATAATTTCATTTTTGCTTGCTTTTGTATATACAATAATAATTTTAGTTTATAAACAATTTATAAATTTAAACATTAATTTACAAAATATAAATAAACAATCTATATTTAAATACAAATTCTATTTAATATTCGTTCTTAATTTCATTAAAGTGAATCGGATCCAAATACTTTATAAACAAAATAAAACATCAATATGGAAGTTGGCTTATTTTAATTATTTACAGTTTAGAAATTATATTATAATTTTTTTAAGAAATTAAATGCATAATTATGTACAGTGTAGTGTTGTTTTGATTTTTGAAAATCAAAAGTAAAATCAAATATAATTTCGTATTTTTGTTTCGAATAAAAATACAATAAAAATACTTTAAAAATACAATTTAAATGAAAAAAGTTTGGAATATTGTATCGCTTTTAAAAAATCAAATTAAAAAGCAAAAAATAATTTACCATCGAAAATGCAATCATAATACAATCAAAATACAATTTAAATTGTATCTAAACAGGATTTAGTACCGCTAATTATTCTATATCTAAGACCACTTAATTAGCTGTAGCGTATTATGCGAATATATGTTGCACGCTTAACAATTTAATTTCATTGTGCCAAAGTATTAATCAAAAGTAAATAAGGCTATTAATAAGTGCAAAATAAGACATACTAAACTATTATTTAATGAGTTGCTTAATATAAGAGAGTAAAACTAAGAGTGATTATTGTAAGCCAAAGCGTGGCATTTATATGTGCAGTTAAGCGCTTAATTCGATATTTGAGTAACCATGTGATATCAAAATTCTAATAAAACATCAAAAAACTGTCAAAATAATAGTTTTGACTTCATATATTTAATATGATTGAATATTTTTTGTTTTGTTAATTAAAAGAGAAAGTAAAATACAATTGAAATTAATATTTGCATTTAAAGTAAAAGCAAAATACAATTGAAATTAGAATATAAATTAAAATCAAAAGAAAAATACAATTCAATAGAAAATTTTTAAATAGTAAAAGCAAAATACAATTTAAATAAAAATAAACTTATAAGAAAAAGTAAAATAAATTTGAAATAAAATTATTTTAAAAAAGTAAATGAAAAAGAAAAGCAAAATTTGGAAGTGAAACTACTTATTTTTAGATATTCTTATTAAAACAACATTAAATTTATTTTTAAATTTGAAATATCATAAAAAATTTCGATATAAATATCATTTCTTATTTAAGCTTAATAATTCGGTTACAAAAATTATTTGATCATTGGAATGGCAAATATCAATTAACACTCCACTGGAACACTTATAAAAATAACACAGCAGGTATTATGGAATAAAAAATTTTATGTCTTCAAACAGTGCATTGCGAATCACGTATTATGAACTGCATAACTATACATATACCCACAATGTTATACCGAAAAATGTAACTTAAATGGAAATAACGCATTGAAATGCATTGACATCAATTAACGGTTCTTTGTGGGAAAAACTTACCCTATCATCTTGTATCGTTTATATTATTTTTCCCTTATAAGATTTATAAACTAAAATTAATGAAACACTAAAGATATGTTAATTGAGGAATACCTAAATTCACATAAATACCTTGTTTATTGTTAAAAAGTTATTTGCGCGTAAAGTGTGTTTATCCCTATGTTCAAGTGTAGTGTTAATAATAATTTTATTACAATTAAAGTTTTTCTTCTTAATATACACAATATATAAAGACTATATCCAGAAAGTACTTCTCAAATAAATTTCTTTTAATTGTTATTTTTTTAATTTTATTATTTTTTAAATTAAATTATTTTAGAAGTATATTTTATAGATATGTATTATTCTAATTTTAATTTTTCACTAAATAAATGATAATAATTAAAGCATAGTCTTAATGGGTTGTAGAAGCATTTTATTCAATATATAAATTTAATATTTAATAAAAATTTGTTTAGAAGCATAATATTCTTTAATGTTAATAATAATAAGTTCGATGTGAGGACGACAGCCAATTTATAAATATTATAACATCTGATCATTGATTTTAAATTTATTTTTCTTTCATCTTACGGTTTTATATAAATTAGATTGTAATTAATTTAGTATGAAATTAAAAATATATTTTTAGACTATTATATATTCTTTAAAAATTACAATAAAAATAAACATTAAAAAAAATTAAAAAATTACACTGCAGGGATATAACAAAATTTACAAAAAAATGCAAGAATTATTGATTTAAATTACATTTTTATATAAAATGTAAAAACAAATTCTATTAAAACGGAATATATATTTCAAACCTATTTGTTAAATGTTCACTTAAAATATCATGCCTTGCACGAAACTTTGTATTTATTAACTAAGCGTTATTTTGAGAAATTATTATGAATTTTCTCTAAATATTAATAATATTTTCTCTAAATTTAAACAATTATATTACAATCAATTTACACAATAAGATGATATTATTAAACTCTAAATCACCATTACAATTTTATTATTAAAATTATGATTAAAATTAAATTTTTAAAAAATCAAAATCAAATTAAAATATATTTTTATTGACCTGATATTAATTTTTTAACATATGTTATTAACAATTTTTATTGATTTTTAATGGTTTTAATAATATTATTTTTTCATTTTTATATTTTTATGACTAGGGTTATTAAAATCTTTAATTATCTATTTGTTTATTTTGTCATAAAATACATATTTATGCTTTATATAAAGATTTTTAAGTTAAATTAAGTGAAAAATACTAAACATTATTTAAAGATTCTATAGATCTTAATATTTTCTATCGTTTTTATTTATTTCTAACGAATGCATTTTTCTGAAATATTGCCGTTTAAATTTGAAAAACATATAAATTTGTCATTTAAATCAGACGAGTTTTGATGCAGACGTATTTCTTTGGTTAATTTCGGAAAAAATAAAAACAAAATTTTATTAAATAAACTTTAATTAATTGTCTAAATATTCAATTATTCTCTAAATTAGCTTAAAATAATTCAAGATTTTTGGAATTTTTTTAAATTAAACTCAATTTCTGATTATGTTAATATTGTTGTTTTTTAAAAATTTTCTAACGATTTTTCTAACGATTTGGTCAATTTTTTCTAACGAATAAAAAACTATTTTGAACCCTTTTTCTAGTTATGACCAATATTATCATTAGTGTTCGAAGAAACACAATTTAGAATTAACGGTCAAATTATGTTCAATAAATGAGTGCACAAAATGGTTGCACTGAAACAATGCTTTATTTCAAATATAATATTGAATAATAATTATCAAGCATTTAATAAATTAATGTTAACTCAAAGGAGACTGGAATACAACTGAAACGTATATAATACGTGATATAATAATAACATTTTGAAACGTTGAACTAATATGCATTCATGCGATTAAATTAAATAATAGTCAATTTCGAGCACAACAGTTCCAACTATTATTCAGTTTGACTAACAGTCACATCGCTCTTCCGGTATTAATAATTTGAGTCCGGGTGTGGTATGGTTCGATCTGAGATATGTGTACATTTAATGTTTGGTTTGTTATTACATTTATAATTTCTAAACTAACATTATTGTTAGTTAGCTTAATAATTTTGAAAGGTCCTTCAAATTGAGGTGTCAATTTGTTAACTGTTGGTAAATTGAATGTTATGCGTCGTTTAACATAATCACCAATCTTTAGTGTTATTGGAGGATGTTTGCTATCATATATCTGTTTGCACTTTTCCTTAAATTGATCGCTTTTCTGTGTAGCTATTTGTCTTGAGTTGTCAATGGATAGTTGTTCAGGTAGTGCAGTACAAAACATTAGTTGACTAGGACAGAATCAGGTTACTGTATGAATTGTATTATTATATTTATCGATAACTTTGTTTAAAACTGTTGACCACTTAAGTTTTGGTTTATCCATGATATCCATTATGATTCCTTTGACTATAGTATCATTAACTTTTTCATTGTGTTCATGTGTTTGTGGATGGTATGTGGACGTGAAGCTTTGCTTTATTCCATATTAATCCAGAAATAGTTTTAGTACTCGACTCTTAATGTTCGAACCGTTGTCTGTTAGGATTATTTTTGGCTTTGGTTAATGCATTTCAATAACTGTATGAGTAGCTTTAGTCCATACATATCGAGAATGATGATTGATTAAAACCTGGATGTAGTTTGCTCTAGTGTTTCTGGCAGATGTACCCATAACTGCTGTATCCATTGCCCATAAATCATTTGGTGTGTCCTGTGTTGACGTAAGCGGTTCATATGTTGGATGGTTGTTTGGTTTAAACATTTGGCATGTGTGACATGTTTTGATATGCCATTTGATATATAATTCCATTTAGTTCCAGAAATATGGTTGTCTTAATTTTATTAATGTTCGTTTACTGCCTGGATGTCCAGCATTTTCGTAATGCATTTGCATAATTCCAATGATGTATTGTTTCGGTATTAATGGTTTGAATACACGTTTAAATTGTTTACAAATAATTACATTTTTAAAGTAAATGGTTTTGTTATTTGCATATCTGAATTGGTTTTCAATTATTTATTTTTTTAGTTTGATAATGTTTCACACTTGATTTGATTAGATACGAGGGTAGTTTTGATTGGAACACGTGATAACGCGTCGACATGTTCCATCTTTGACCCTGTCTACGTTCAACTATGAATGAGTATTGGCTTTAAACGTTCGACAAACGATATAACCGTTTGTGACTATCTTTGAAATTTAATAACCATTTTAGTTCTTTATGGTCAGTGATAATTTTGAATTTAGTTACGTCCAAAATACATTAAAATTTTCAATTGCTTTGTCCTTTGCCATACATTCTAGTTCAGAATTCGTGCATCATGATTCAGTATTGCTTAACCTTCTATTAAAGAATGCTAATGTATGTTTGTCTTTATATAGTATTCCAGAGATTCCAACAGTACTTGCGTCCGTGTGTAATTCTGTAATTAACTTTGGATAAAAAATCTTTAGAACTGGTTCGGATGCTAAGTCAGCTTTAAGTGTTTCGAAACTTTCTTCTTGTTCTTTGTTCCAATTAAATGATACATTATTACGATGCAAATAGTACAATGGCATTGCTTTATCAGCAAAATCTCTTAAGAACTATCTAAGATAACCCATTAGGCCGACAAATCTATGTAACTCTTTTTGGTTTGTAGGTTTAAGATATTCTAGTATAGCTTTAACTTTAGCTGGTTTTGGTTTGATTCTTCCGTTACCTACAACATAACTCAGAAATTCCATTTCTCCACACCAAATAAACATTTGTTACAAATCATATTTCCTTAGTCTTTGAAATAATACTCGTAGTCTATCGTTGTCTGCTTTCCAGTCTGGACCGTGTGTTCCACTATCATCAAAGAACTTTTCAACATTTTTTATAACTTCCAATGCTTACTGTATTATCTGCAATTTGTCAAAATATCTATATTGAATTCGTATTTTGATTTTGATTTTCTATAATAAAATACAAAATTAAAATTATTTGTGATTTACTATTTTATTTTGATTTTATAAAATTATATTTTTTAAATATGTAGTTTGAATGTAATTTCAAAATATATTTTTAATTTGTTTGAATTTTAATAGCTTTTTAATTATAACATTTTATTTTAATTAGATTAAACAAAATTAAAATACTAATAACTTTTGATTTTTAATTTGAGTCTAAAAAAGCTATACAAATTTATTTTAACCATTTATAAATATATTTAGACCATTTTTTAAAATTAACTAACTTCAAAAAAATATTTTCAAAAAAGCCTTCTATCTTCAAAAAATCATTATTAAAATTTATAAAATAAATGAAAATAAACAAGATCGGAAAGGTCATAATAATTGACTTTACAGCTTAAAAACTTTTTATTTATGGTTATCATATTAATTTGGAACCAAAAAATATTTATAAAGATGGGTTTTGTATTAAATTACATCCATATGTGGCATAGAAATATTAATACCATTTAAGATTAATATACATCCACTAAGTGGCATAGCCGTTGAATTATTTATTCTTAGTGGCATAGCCACACAATTAATAGGATATTAAATTATGGGCTTCATATTAATTTACAGTCAAAAAGTTTCATAACCGTTTAATTATTTTATTTTCGTGGCATAGCCATACAATTCACCGTAGTTAATATTATGGGTTTCATAATAATTTACAATCAAAAAATGGCAAAGCCTTTGAATTATAATTTCATAATTATTAATTTGTGGTATAGCCATAGGTAGTGGCATAGCCATAGGTAGTGGCATAGCCATAGATAGTGGCATAGCCATAGGTAGTGGCATAGCCATAGGTAGTGGCATAGCCTTAGGTAGTGGCATAGCCATAGGTAGTGACATAGCCATAGGTAGTGACATAGCCATAGGCAGTGGTATAACCAGTCAGTAGTGGCATAGCCATAAGTAGTGGCATAGCCATATGTAATGGCATAGCCATAGGTAGTGGCATAGCCATATGTAATGACATGGCCATAGGTAGCGTCATAGCCGTAGGCAGTGGCATAGCCATAGGTAGTGGCATAGCCATAGGTAGTGGCATAGCCATAGGTAGTGGCATAGCCATAGGT
>JAQGAW010002031.1:0-16578 GCA_034698025.1 Phthiracarus crinitus | reverse complement strand
AATACAACAGACAAAACAGATTAAAACAATACAACAGACAAAACAGATTAAAACAATACAACAGACAAAACAGATTAAAACAATACAACAGACAAAACAGATTAAAACAATACAACAGACAAAACAGATTAAAACAATACAACAGACAAAACAGATTAAAACAATACAACAGACAAAACAGATTACATAAACAACTAAAGCACTCAAATATTATGGATATTTTATTGGTCAAAATGGATTCGACACAATTTATAGCAGACCAGCAATTCGTTTGATTTATGACGATAACAGCACAGTATTTCCATATCGAGGCATATATGGTGGCGGAGCTCCTCCTCAACGCTTTAATAGAATGACTATCAATCAGCCATTGTCTATTAATGACACCAGTTATAAAGAATGGGTTATTTCTGCACAAATCAAAAAATGCTTTTATGTATAATATGGAACGAAATGATGTAAAACAAAGATCTTTCGCATCACTCCTGAAATCATATACATTTGCTATTATCGATGGCACAAACAAATACCTTTACGCTCAAATGAAAGGCAGAAGAACATCGAGGCGTTTATACCAATATGATCCAAACAGTATATATGACGTGCTTTGGCCTAAGATTGTGATGGTTATGGAAGGAGTGAACAAACTATCGATTACAATGGATACTTCAAACAACAATTATCGAAACTGCGAATTCACGGGAAGAGATGTGTATAACGAACATCCAATAGTGTTAGACTGGTATTCATTGCAGAATGATTTGGATATGTCTGACCGTCGCGTTGGACCAGCATTCCAGATATGAGCTAAGGTTGCTATAAAAATGCATTTTATTTTTGATGTCCCTATTAATTTGTTAAATAAAAATCATTTGTTTTAATATCTTTTCAATAAAGTAATTAATAAAACTCAAGAAATCAATAATTGCTACAATGTATACATTGTCGCTATAAATGTATATGAAGGAAATATTATGTTTTTTTTTCACTTTTCATGACTCATTTACTAATGTAAAACAAATTAACCCCAAATGATTAAATTTTAGGACATACTGGGCTAAGAACTACATAAAATAACTAAAGTTTTTAGTGACACGTATTCAGGCTAGAATTGAATTATTTTTTTGATTACAGCGTAAGCTCAAAGCTGTCAGCAATCGCTCGAATTATGCGTTTCAGTGATATTAATGATTGCGTTCTGTTTTGGTTTGATGGCAGACAATAATTGTTTTCATTGTCCGAAGAAACGTTTATGTTGGAGCAGAACACAGAACTACACGAACATTGGAATGTTTACCAACTGATGGACAATATTGACCCACAAAACGCATAATACTATCTCGTGAATGGATTGACATTCCTTTACTATGATGAAAATGATGGAACTGTTAATTACAGACAAACCTTATACAAGTCTATGCCATTAGATTATCAACCTTTGAATGAACGGCTCGACACACCGCATAATCGTAGTTACACTCCGGTCGTAACCTCTAGGACAGTGGTTTTCAAACTTATTCCTTCCGCGACCCAAAATATACAAAAAATTTCTTCTGCGACCCATATTTATTTTTTTTCAAAAAATTAAGAAATATTTTACACATTTCTGATTATTTATGATGAGAATTAGCTCATTTATTCAGAGATTGTATTTCAACAAGTTGAGCTTAGCTCAAAATCTGGGATGCATTGAGCTTAATCTTATTTTTCTATGCTCAAGATATTAAATTATTGAGCTTGAGCTTACTTTAAAGCTGTGAGCTTGAGTTTGAGTTTAAGTTTGAGTTTGAATTTGAGTTTGAGTTTGAAATTGAGCTTAAGCTTTGAGCTTTCTTATAAATTAAAAAGTTTCAAAATTTTCAGTTTAAACAAATTTAATTATCAAATAAGCGAAAATTATAAATAAATTAAGCTCATAAAGCTCAACAGCTTGAACTTAAAAAGCTTAAGCTCACAAATATTTGAGCATTGAGCTTGAACTACAAGCCCCGAAAGGATAATTGAGATTTTCATAGAGCTTTAGCTTATTTTTACTATTGAATATATTGAGAAAACATTGTAAATTTCGAGTCATTTCCTATCCCTATTTTTAATTGTTACAAAATGGAAAAATCTGGATTTTAAATAATTAATAGACAATTATATGTTGCGACCCAATGCTAATGTTAATTCTAAAAATGCTTGCGACCCAATTTTTTCTTTAGCCGACCCTATTTTGGGTCGCGACCCATAGTTTGGGAACCTGTGCTCTAGGAGGGGTCAGATTTATGAAATCTCAATATTTAGAGGAGGGTCAAAAACTCATCGGATTTAAACGACAATTTTTTTGGCCTTTAGACAAAAAAAATTTTTTAAAAAATTTTTTTCCAAATTTTTTCCGAGATAGAAGCCTAAATAACGCCCCCTCTAAAAACTCGACGAATTTAACGTAAATTTTTTAAAATATTGACAAAAATTTAAAGGGGCCACAAAAACTCATCGGTTTTGATGCATAATTTTTTAACGTTTGACCAAACATTTTTCAAAATTTTCAATTTTTTTCGTCCTTGAATTTCTCTAATTTTGGTTGGATTTTCGAAATTTCTAGGGGGGGTCAACCCTGGGCTTGAACCCCTCTTGTGTAAAAATGCCGCATAACATAAAATTCGTTGCAGAGGAACACAATCTCTTTGAGCAAATGGAATCTTAGCATCAATACAACAAGTTTATCCGTATTGTACTGCCGCGAACTCATCTCAATCAGTATCAAAATACAGGTGATCTATCGTATCACAGATTTCAATGTTTGCGCGAATCAAATGTCCAGTTTCCGAAATAATCCAATATTCAAGATTTATTTGTGCATTACTTTAGAATAAAATCGATTGAATTATTGTAACATTTTGTTTAATATATAATATCAAAAAAATAATATTTCTTTTAAAATTATTAATTATTAAATAATTTATTGAGGTTTAAATTAGAGGTGGAAAAAGTTTGAAAATCAGAGTCCCGTACTGTCCTGTCCGAGTATCAAAATACAGGTGAATGTGTCGTGAATTATTTATATGCTATAAACAGTGACGGCCACGCTCGGCGCTAACGCTCGCTCTAGGCGTAGATTTGACGCTCAACGCTCGCCCTCACGCTCGGTAAAAAAGAAATGCTCTGCTCTTACTTACTTAAAGCGCTCGAGCGCTGAGCGTAAACTGAGCGTCATTTGTGAGAAATCTCGACAACAAAATAAATGTATAGAATTCTAAAATTATTTTTATAGACTTTAGAATCAAGCTATCAATACCTTAGTAAAATTTTTCATATATTTTTAACAGACTCTCGACACGCTCGCTCACGCTCACAAGTCGACGCTCAGCGTTCGCGCTAACGCTCTGTAAAATTTCAACGCTCGACGTTAACGCTCAGCTCCATCCGCTCGAGCGTTATCCTTCACTGGCTATAAAAGATATTAATTTGAAACTCTAGTGATCAGTTAAGTTCAACACTTAAGAAAGCAAATGTCATGACTGGTTTGACTTCTTATGTACAATTAGCGTAAACCTAGTGCTCAACGAAACTGATGATAGTTTTTCTTTACATGGTTTGTACAAAATAGTGATTTTAATCCAGTTTTTTTATTACAAAACTAAACTTAATAAATATAATGTTTGTTAAATAAAAGACTATTATTCTTTGGATAAAATGGTATTTTAATTTTTTGTGTTAATATTTTAAAAATTATTTAAGAATATTCATATACAATCTGTAATTTAAATCTCAAGTTATTTAATAATTTTTAAAAAATGATATTTATTGATATTATATATTAAACAAAATGTTACATTAATTCAATCAATTTTATTCTAAATAAAACACAAATAATGGTTGAATTTTGGATTATTTCGGAAACTGGCATATAATTCGCGTTAACATTGTAATCTGTTATACGGGTCCGACGCGACGGTCAGACATATCCAAATCATTCTGCAATGAATACCAGTCTAACACTATTGGATGTTCATTAACATCTCTTCCCGTAAATTCACAGTAACGGTAATTGCTGTTTAAAGGATCCATTGTAATCGAGATTTTGTTCACTCCTTCCATAACCATCACAATCAAAGGAATTTGAATCTCATCAGTACTGTTTGGATCGAATCGGAAATCACGTTTCGACATTCTTTCGCCTTTTATTTCTGCATAAAGATATTTGTTTGTGCCATCGATAATAGCAAATGTATGCGATTTTAGAAGTAATGCGAATGATCTTTGTTTTACATCTTGTCGTTCCATATCATACAAAACAGCATTTTTTGTGCAGAAATAACCCACTCTTGAAGTGATGGGTTGATAACTTGTCTCAAATCTAAAATTTGATGCAATGTTTCCATCAATTGGCTGATCGATAGTCAATCTATTAAAGAGCTCAGGAAGAGCTCCGCCACCATATATGCCTCGATATGGAAATACTGTACTGTTATCGTCATAAATCAAACGAATTGCTGGTCTGCTGTAAACAGTGGGCATACCATCGGTACCAATAAAATATCCATAATATCTGAGTGCTTTAGCTGTAGATGTAACCAGTTTTGTCTGTTGTATTGTTTGAATCTGTTTTGTATATCTATCTACATCTGCATAAATTAAAGTGAATCTAATGTGCACAAAAGTTTTAGCAATAGTTTTCTCGTTCAATTCAGAAAATGCCAAATAGTTTCCATAATTATAATCACTTTGAAGATTTTCTCTGACCAATTCTTCGGGAACATATGTCTCCTCAAACCCGAGAACAAATACCGGAAATATCTCGTGTTTGTGCGGTCGAACACTGTTTTGCAAATCAGCGGTTGATTTCTTTAAGAAATATGGATAACCATCTCTGTCCATCCAACCAATCACTGATGACTGATGAAACTGTGGGCCATATATTCGCTGATAGAACTTGTTGGTGATTACAGTACTCATTTCATTGAGTTGTTGTGCTTCGTTTCGATCAGCGATATATATACTCCTATCAACCGTAGGTATGCTCATATTTGCTGTCATATCTGAATCTGTTGGATATTTTTTGATTCGACAACTGGTGTCGAAACTGTCCACTCTATGATCGATAACCAATACATTGTCGTATTCTCCATACAAAATTCCTATCATATCTTCATTTAAATGAAGATTATAATGATAATAATTTCCACTCATCATCTTTAGTCAGTTCTTTGATTTACTTTATTTTTAACAATTTTTGCCAACTAGTGATTATGTATTAAAAATAATCATTCATTGAAAAAACTTTTTAATCAAATTCTAACAATACATTCGTTTTCTTAAATAAATTATAAGTTAAGTGAACTATAGATACTGGAATTTTAAATAATATATATTCGCGTGATTCTATTGTTAAAGTTTGATACGTATTTATAAGTTATAAAGTTTAAATTAAAGGATAAAAGTTTTGTAACAATAATGTTTTTGCAATAATAATAATTTTATTAAAAATTTTAAATTTGTATTTTATGGAAAACTGAGTGTAAAAAGAATTATCATTTCAGAAAAGAATACTTAAGCCATATTCATATCCCACTCTATTTCCAATTTAAAATTTTACTCGAACTTTACAATTTTTAAGGCTATATTCTAAACTCCATTATCATTCATTCGGAGTTACAATCTCTACTGTATATTACGTTGGATTGTTATACGAAGTTCACAGTTAAGTGGTGCAGAGACTCTACCAATTGAAGATAAATGTTTAAAGATATGTTCATAATCAATAGAGCTTCGAAATCATATCATTTGCTACTTTTTATTTCATTAAGTAGAAGTATTTAAATTTATTTGTGTACGAATTACGCAAATTAAAGCCGTTTTAGCTCCATTCATAAATGCTAATTTTGCCATTTCTAAGAATTGGTAATTCTATAAATATTATTTTTCGCAATAAGTGCTATTTTGACTGAAACAGATTAATCTGAAAAGTTAATCGACAACAAATTTTTTTTCAAAACCATAGAAAAGAAAAGTTTTTAAAAATTTATTAATAAAAGATAGATTTAGAATGATTATTCTAATAAATTTAGGTAATTTTTAAAAATTACAAAAATTATATATGTGTGCAATTTTTTCCATTTATTAATGATATTTATAGCGCTATTTTCAAATGTTATAAATGCTATAATTTTGATGCTCTAGTAATAACAAATCTGAAAAATTTAGAAGAAGCAAAACGAATTCTTTTATATATAAAGCAATTAAAATTAAAGATATTTTAATTGATGTTAAATTAATGAATTAACTGTCAGTTAAAATAAGTTTTCAAGTTTAATTTTACAGTTAAAGTATGTTATAATTATTGTTGTATAGTAGCAGGGTTTCCCAAGGTCTGATGGTTTAGGGAGTGATATTTAGAGTTTTTTCAGAATTATAGGAGGGTTCAAACTCACAGTATTTAGTTAACAATATCCTTTCCTTAGGCCCAAAAGTTTTTTCTAAATTTTTTATATGACTGCAAAAATCATATTTTGGATTTGGCACTGTCCGTCTGTCTGTCCGTCACACCCTATAATGACCCCTATCTTTATGTTTATTAAGGGGTTTTACCAGTTCTCTAAATTTATTAAGGGATTTATTTTCAAAAAAAGACTCCTATATTCAAAAAATCCCTTTATTAACATAAAGAACAAAAAGACTCCTATCTTAAAAAAAATTAAAATTGAGTGGCATCTTCCGAAAATGGCTAATAATATCGGAAAATAACGAAATAGAGTGGCATCTGCCGCAAATATCCAATAATATCGAAAAATAACGAAATAGAGTGGCATCTTCCGCAAATATCGAATAATATCGAATAATAACGAAATAGAGTGGCATCTGCCGCAAATATCTAATAATATCGATTTATAACGAAATAAAGTGGCATATTCCGCAAATATATAATAATCTCGACAAATAACCAAATAGAATGGCATCAGCCGTTAATATCTTATAATATTAAAAAATTACAAAATGGAACAAGCGACTAAAAACTAACTAAAAAACAAACTGCAAAGTCATATATTATGCCCGTCTCGATCTTGTTTTTAATTTATTCCAGACTAAATCCTAAAAGACGTTTCAACGAAAAACAAAACGAATTTAAACGATAATTTTTTAAAAATTTGACCAAAATTTAAAACGATCAAAAAATTTTGATTTGATGAACAATTATTTTCTATATGACCAAAATCATTTTATATACGGAAAACCTCCATTGGGAAACTCTGTATTGTTGTAATAGAAAAGGAATAGGAATAGAATTCAATTTTTTTCATTATTTCATAATTTTCATAAGAAATTTTTACAGAACATAAAACGAATTTAAACTCATCATATTTGATAAATCACTAGAATTATATTGAATTATTTTCAAATGAAAGAATTCGAAACATAAAAATAGCAACTCTCATAGAGTAATACACTAATTGCCACAATAATCCCTATAAACCATAGTAAATATACTCCTTTTAGTCTATTAATATTCAATACAATGTTACTGTATTTCATTTTATTATTGAGATCCAAAACTCGTTTATTTTGATCCAACTTCGATAACCATTGCCCATATATCCCGCTTTCGTCTAACGATGCTATTCTATGATTATTAAATAATTTATGAGATCAATAAAAATGTTTGAGTGAATCTTAAATACTTACAAACTGTTCATATTTTCCCCAAAATGTTTGACACGCGTTGAGAAATAAAACGAATAATATCGTGGTTCGAATCCATATTTAGAAATATACAGTTGCTTTGATAATTTAGCAATTATTTCATTATTAAAGTATTTTAGAATACCATTTAAGTTTAGTTTTGATATAATAAATGCGCATTTTTCGTATTTTAGATTCTTAAATAATTTAATTATTTTAAGTTCTGCAGAACTCTCTAAAACAATTTCATTACTAATTTCCAAACGTGTACTGAACTCTTTTGCCAAATCAAACGTTTTCTCGTTTTTTGTAATAAAATTATGAAAAAACATTCCTTTCACTGCTATAATTCGTAAGTCTTTGAGATGGAAAAGCTGTTCAAATGTGTCAACTAAATCATAAGATACAGATTTCATAAATAATTCTCGTAAAACACCGGAAAATCCCGATAAAAGTACAGTGCACGCCAGTAACCAAATACCAACTATAAGTCTGTGTGGAAATGAATTCAGATCTTTTTTATAAAACACAAATCTCGTAAAATTTTCCGATAATAATATTGAGCCATATCTCCATATATTAAGAAAAAATTGAGATACGTTTAATTTCTTATCGAAAACCGTAATAACTACGGAAATCAGTGTTAGTGATGCCAAAATCCAGAGCCAAACATGTAACTCAAAACTGCCAAAATATGAAAAAATAGGCCAAATTGCAGGTTTAGGAATAGTTACAATGTTCTCGCCTTCTTTAATGCCAAGAAATCGACTTATTTGTATAGTATTAAAATGCCTGTTAAGACCAAATGTTTGATAAAACACTTGAGACATTGGCGCTAATAGTAGATCATATTTATTTTCAATGATTTCATTGAAAACTGTTGCGGAGTCAAACTTTGGTTTGTTTATTGTTTCAATGCTATTGTTAATTAGTTAATTAAATATTTTTAACATTTGAGATAAACCATTTAAGTTATTTTGTTTTTAAATAATTTATAATAAATCCATAGTTTTTATATAAACTTGTGATTCACAAAAGTTAAAAGTTAAAGAAATGTCTTAACACTTAAACTTAACTCTTAACATTATTTAACTTTAACCTTAACTGGTTAATAACATACTTAACTATATCTTTTAGCGGTTAAACAAAATTTGACCCAAGTTAACTCACATTTTTGACTCCATATTTTATAATCAATTAAAATATCAAATAAGAGTAAAATAATACAAATTAAAAAATCAAATTATAATTAAATTTTTTAAATAGAAATTAATAATGTTAAAAATAATTATATATAAATTTTTTATTAACTTTAAAATTAAATGTATTTCTCAAATTGCTTAATATACCTAAAATAATCAATGAAAAAATTATATAAAACACTAAATTGAGTTAACCGGTTAACTCTGTTTTACTTATAAATTAACAGTTACGAAACTCTTTAACTCTTAACTTTAACTCGACCCTAAATTAAACCTTAACATATTATTTGACATCGATTTTATAGAAAATTAGCAGCTATGGCTTATATTGGGAGGTTTGGGAGTCGATTAAAATAGCGGTTGACATAGACTGCAATGCATTGCGATTTACTGCATAACGATTGTTATCGATGCGATGGCGTTGTGAAGTACATCGCAATGCATTGCAGTCTATGGCAACCGTTACTTTAATCGCTTCCCAATAATCGCATGAGCAGATAATTTTCTATAAAATCAATGTTAAATAATACGTTATATCAAATGCAAGTGTCCGATCAGAATCAGATTAATCCAACTAAAATTAAAACTTACGTGTAGCCATATTTAAAGGATAACTCAAATATTAAATTAATAAAAACGCCACAAATTTGGTTATTTTTCAACAAAATTAATGGTCGGAAATGAGGATAATAAGCAACCAAAACCTTTATAAATTTACTATTATCTATTGTTTTATTCAACGGTAAGTTGTTTAGAGATAAAGTTGTAGTTTCGGATAAATTATAACACTTCGTGTTCATTATGAGAGAATTTTGTTAAAATTTGTGAAATACTAAATAGTGTTTTATTCTGTTAATTTTATCCGATTGTTTTCAATAAAATATTCTTAAATAATAACTGGATAAATACAATGATTATTTTTTTGAAATAAATTTATTCGTTAATGAATTTATTACTAACAAAATAATTAACATTCTGTTAAGATATCGATTTATTAACAAATAAATTATTTACCGAAAGAAACTTTAAATCGATAATTTGCTAGTTATAAAACACAATTTATTAAGGAAAACAATAGAAAATGAATAAAATAAATTTATTGATATCATTTAATTAAAAACCATAGTTACCCAGAGTGGGGTGCTTACCCAGTGTTGCCCCCCTTAGAATTTTGGAAAAGTTGACCCCCTCCACCCATGAAAAATCGAGAATTTTGAAAATTGCCGGTTAAATTCGACGAGTTTTTCGAGGAGGCATGCGAAAGCCAAAAAAATTTTCGTTTAAATCCGATGAGTTTTGACCCCCCCTTAAAATGAGGTTTTATGGATCTGACCCCCACCTAGAGGTTTTGAGTCTGGGTAACTATGATTAAAAACATAAACAGTTATAATACAAAAGTACTTAAAAGATAATCAAATGGTTTTCCTAATTTTTGTATTAATTATAATAGGAATTTTGTGAACACGTGTGACATTATAGCCTTTTGCGAGCTATTATTTCAAAATATTTACTAATTTTTATAAAACTTATAAAAATACCATTTTAACTTTTGATTCTTAAAAAACGGTATAAATTGCTTTAACATTAAAGCGTGATAAAAATTACTTTCAAAATTTTTATTTTAATCACGTAAACTAATGGCGAAAACAATTTATTAGTGTAATATAATAAGAATCGATTGACAAAGCGATAGATGAGAGGATAATTCCCAAAAACCAAAAGTAAAAAACGCCTCGTAATCGGATTAAACCCAAACTGAACGCATTGTATGTTTGTCTCGATTCGCGTTTCGCATCCAAATATTCCTCTATAGTTAACAGTTTACGTAACCTGTGATCATAAATGCCAGTTTCGACTAAACAACTAATTCTATATGAAATGTAGAATTGTTTATATTTTGAACTGATATAAACTAATCAAAATGAATTTTTTAAATTACAAAACATTTAACTGTTTTTCTAATTTCCTATTCGATAACGAATGATAAAACGAATAAAATTGTGGCGAAAAACCATATTTCGACACATAAAGCTGTTTACGCAACTGTTTAATCCAATTTATCTTCTGTTCATTATATTTAATATAAAAATCGACGATAATTTATAATTGAATATTCCATCCAAATATGATTTACTAATTATCAGTACATAATTTTCGTGTTTCAACTTATGAATTATGTCCACTGTTAATGGATGTGTCGTATTAACGAATCGCGATGTATTTTCATGGATCTCATAAATTATTTAATAATCACAGAATAGCATCGTTGGATGAAAGCGGAATATATCGACAATGGATATCGGAGTTGGATCAAAATAAACGAGTTTTAGATATCAATAATAAAATGAAATACAGTAACATTGTATTGTATATGTATAGACTAAAAGGAGTATATTTACTATGGTTTATAGGGATTATTCTGGCAATTAGTGTATTACTCTACGAGAGTTGCTATGTTTTATGTTTCGATTTCTTTATTTATTTGAAAATAATTTAATTTAATTCGAGTGATTTATCAAATATAATGAGTTTTAATTCTTTTTATCTCTTGTAAAAATTTCTTTTTAAAATTATAAAATATTGAACAAAATTGAATCCTATTCCTATTCTATTCTTTAGATTGATTTTTATCGCACTTTAACTAAAGGAGCTTTTCGATTTGACATGTCTGTATGTATGTCTGTCTGTGGACCGTTCTTTATATTTATTAAGGGATTTTTTCTTTATATTAATAAAGGGATTTTTTAGAAAATAGACTCCTATCGACAATAAAGACTCCTATCATCAAAAAATCATTGTTAAAATGACTCCTATCTGGCTTAATATGGGCTTAAAATAGGACAAAAATGCATTTTAAAAGGCTAAAATGGACATAAAATGGGCTAAAAATGTGTTTTACAAGTCTAAAAAATAACTATTTGTTTGTTAAAATGGCTTTAAAATATTAAAAAATAGCATTAAAATCTATTAAGTAATGGTAAAAATAGGATAAAATGGATCAAATATTGTTTAAAATAACATTAGTAAAACTATATCGAGTTAAAACCAATCACATGCGTAATCATATTCGCTCATATAATACTTTATAGTGACCGCTTAACAAGTTATGTGATGTTTACTCAACGAGAGCTAAAACTCAAATGAATCAACACTTATAATACACTCACTGAAGTACTATTTACAACAATATATTATAAAACTATAAAATTTTTTCATTAGAACAATATTTAGTAAAAGTTATATTTGCTTAAAAACAAAAGTAAAATATAGTTGTGCAACAATATAATAAATAAATTAAATGCCAAATATAGTTAATACACAAAAATATGACTATACTATTGAATTAACATAGAATATAACCCAGTGAGCTCATAATGTATGTTCATACTCTTTCTTGTTTATTAATACATTTAGTAATTATAATAAAAACAAAGATAATTGAATTTTCAAACAACTTTTATCCAGGTTATTTAATTTACTTTTGAACTAACTTTAAATTATTTTGAATAAATTATAATAATAATTTAAATATATTTTAATTAAACAAGATTTGATATAATAATTATTATTTCAGCCATTACCTACAAAATTTATGATAAAAACAAAGTTTTACCAATTATAAAATTTCTAAAAAAAGTCTAGTCTATTTAAATAAATTTATCCTTAAACAATTTAACATAACATTTTGTTATATTTTAAGTAATTTTAATATAATTAATGAAAATTTTACTTAATAATAATTACAAATATTTATTTTATTAATAAATGGTTGTTTTAAACAATTTTCTTGTTTTTTAATAAGTAATTTTAATTTATCCCTGTTTCATTCCAACAATTTATAATCTACTAGTTTTTCTTTTCATGTTAACTGTAGTTTTTATTATAGACAATAAAATCAATTTTAAAGCTTTTTTAATTTCATAATATTTATATATTAAATGACATAATCTATTATTTAACATAATTTAGTTTAATATTTTATAATATCAAATTCAATTATAAACAATATTTCTAATAATATTTTCTATAGCTATAATTTGTAATGATTTGATTGGTTTTTTTCTTAATAAATCATTTAATAAAGTATTTTTATTTAATCTTTTTGAATATTTTAAATATCTCTTTAAAATATTTAGCTGAATTTTTGTCAAGCAATTAAGAAGTACATCATCTAAACTGCTGAATGAATTTATATGAATTTTAAAATAATCTAAAATTATTAACCTAAAATAGTTGTTTTTATTTTCATTTGTATATTTTTTACTAATAAGAAAGCGCATTGAGTAATCATATACAAAATGATCAGTTATAAATCTAACCTGCTTTTGTTTTTCGAATTTTAGTATGTACATAATATTTTTGCAAATTGATAAATCAAAAGAGTTTATTACATAGGAAAAGAAAAACATTTGTTTACTTTTATGATTTAGTATTTCTTTTAAATAAAATTTGTTAATATTTTTGTTACAAAGAGAGTGAATAAATATGAAATTTATATTAAATGTCAAGTTAATATAATGTGTCAAATAGTAATTAAAAATAATCATTACATTACTATATTTTTCATAATAATCGTTCATTGTACTAGAACAATCGTATTGAAGGGTAACATCTGTGTTAAAATCTTTTATAATACAGTCATATACTTTTTCAGGTTTATTTCTTTCTATCGTTTTAGCGAATAAAATCGAGAAATCACATTTTCTAATTGATTCGTTAGGTATATTATTCTTTATATAATCGTTTTGCATAACTTGATCCAATTCCTTAGCCAACTCCAATATATTTAATGGAATTATATTTTGATAATCAAATGTTAAATCAATGAAAATATCAATGTCATTATGTTCTTTTGTAAGTTCAAGTAAATATGCTGTATATCCGCCAGCGTAAAAATATATTAATTCATCAGTTTTAAAAAAAGTATTAAGAAAATTGTCCATCAGTAATAAAAACTTTGTGTTTGAATTATTTTTAACAAAGTTATTTGATGAATTAATAACCGAGTTGAAAGCAGATTTAAATAAATTATTCATTGTTGTCAATATTATAATAAAACTTAAAACATTAACACGAAAAATTAAAAATTAAAATGACAAATATTATTTATCATATTAAATAAACTAATAAAATTTTTTGTTACTTAACAATGTTTAAAAGTAAGAATATAAAAAGCTTAAAAATTCTTAATAATGAGATTTATTAAGATATTTACAATGTTAACTATTACAAATTAATTTTTCATAGGTTAAAATTAATATGTAATTTATTAATTATATTTTAGTTAATCACTTTTTAAAATCATAAATGTTTTAAACTATATTTCCTTTTTATGTATATTTATAAAAAAAATAATTTAACAAATTTAAACTTTAAAAACAAATTTAAACAAGATAATTAACAATAATTAATTTTAATAAATTTCATTTAATAATAAACGATAAATTTTTGTAAAACTTAAAATCAAAATATTTTAATAAAATTAAAGCTATAATTAATTTAATATTCAATTTGTGAATAATTTATTAAATAAAAACTTAAAAATTAAAATTTTTTAATTAAAATAAATCTTTTTAAACTTAATTTTGCAAATAGTTTATTTACTTAAAAATTTGAAAAATAACTTCAATGTTTTTTAATTTAATTAGTCATTAATATTTTGTAGGTATAAAACTTAAAAACAATGTTATTAATTCTAACATATAAAAATGCAACTAAATAAACATGATGAAGGATATGAGTGAGATTTAGAAAATATTCGAATAAAATATCTAAAATTATGAAAATATTAAAAATATTAAAAAAATAAAATTAAAACTATATATTAATTTAGTAATAAACAATTTAATTATAATGTTTATTCATTCAGTATTTTATTCAGAAATATTTATATATAATTTAAAAAATTAAATTAAAAAAGATATCAAAAATTAACAAATACACAAATTAGTTTTAATTTAAATTTATTTTAATTTTTTATGTTGAATATATATTTTGATTAAATTTAATAAACCTTAATAATTTAATTAAAAATAATAATATAATATAATATAATATAATCATTTTAGTATTTAATAATTTTTTTTTTAAAAATGTCTTTTTGTCTGTTTGTAAATAGCAAGTATTGTATAAATAAAAGATCCTGAAAATTTTCTAAAAATTATCAATGAAGAGCTAAATATGGTCTTTTAATGTACAATATTTTACTTTAAATGAACTTATAAATGATAAAACATTCTTAAAATTTGATTTTTTAAGACGATGTTATTTCGACGAAAACGAAAAGACAAACAAATCAAAACAAACAATCAAGTTCTTTTTATAGCAATAGATTATAAACCAAGAAAATACTTTTTCGGATTAAAATCTAAGAAAAAACACGATTATAAGAATTAAAATAATTAAAAGTTGGAATAAAATCTCGGTGAAACAAATTCGATGATAAATTTTCAATTTTTGTTAAATTTAAGAAAAATAATTTTAAAAAATTTTAGATATTGACTGAAAACCTTTTGAAAATTTTTAATTAATAGTTAGGGTCTGTAAATGTCCTTAAATTTCTATGATAATTTTTATGAATTTAGTAAAAATCGGATAATCCACTTAAAAAATCGTATTTACAGGAAAATTGTTTTTCCTTATTTAGAAAAGATTTGTAAATTTCCGCAAAATTATATCTCAGATAAAATGTCGGTAAATCTGAAAAAGTATTGTCTCTGATCATAAATCTATAAAGATTTTAATGATAAAATATAATTTAAAATATTATTTTCCTAAATACAAAATATAATATAGTTTTCAAGCAATAGAAACTATAATTTAAATATCAAAAATATTTATTGTTCAAAATATTGATAATGTCTGAATTGACTTAGAATATACAACTAATTCTCATTATCTTTCTGGTTTTTTGTATTATAAAATTTATTTTGTTTTAATTAATTAAATTATTTTATTTTATTTAATGTTAGGTGACTTCAAATTTTATGAAATTTTAGTTAACTTATTTTATATGCTTTTATATATTCTGTCTGTTTGGTAACAAAATATATTTAATTATAATTTATTTTACCGATATCTTTTTCGATAAGTTTTTACTTATAATTGTCTCAATTATACATACATTAAATTATTTAAAAAACACATATTGTTAAATATTATGTAAAATTAAGCAATCTATTACTAATCTAAATATTTAATTTAACAAAAATAAGCTAAAATGTGAATATATTATATTGAATTAAATAAATAATTTAATTTCTATTTTATAAAAAGATAGATAATTTGGAATGTATTTAATCAACTTATATTTAAAAAAACAGATTAAACCTTTAAATCATAGACAATAAACAATAAATAAATTAGATTTACAATGTAATAATATAATTGTTTTAATATTATTTATAAAACATTAATTATATATTTTATTTTTCATCTTTAAAACAACTTGAATATTTTATAAAGTTGCCAAAACAAAATTAATTTATTAAGTCATTTGATTTTCACATTAAATGTAAACCCATTATAAATTATTAATTGATTTCTTTATTTAAAATGTTTATTTAATTTTTAAAAATATTTATTCACTACATAATGATTAAAAAAATTTTTATTTATAATTTTTAATAAAATAAAACAAAACTAATTTTGATTAAATACAAAAAAACATTATATATTTTTTTCATTTTCAAGTTTATATTGAGATCTATATTAT